>CAMOHE010047118.1:0-54287 GCA_946598075.1 Artocarpus hirsutus | reverse complement strand
ATGCTTGTCGGAGATTTGGAATTTAACAATTTTTGAAAGAAAAATAACCTTTGTTGGTTCGGGTTCAAAAGACAACTCTACCAAAGAAAATCTTGAAAAAAAATACATCTTTAGTTGAAAAGCAAAAATTAACAAAAGATTTTGCTATTTTTATAGTACTTATATATATATATATATATATATATATATATATATATATGCACACACGCATATGTGCGAGACAAAAAAAAAAATCTATGTCCAATACGTTTAGAAAACCTATCATGTTGAATACATCAAGATTTTTATGTTATTTTATATATAAATTGTAATTTTTTAAGTTTATTATTTTATTTGTCATACTATATGATTTATTATTTTTTGAAGAGACAATTTATTAATAATTTTGAAATTTCTATATAAAGTATAGTTGTAACATTTGTTTTGATCACATGAAAATATATCTTTAAAAATAAAAAAATAGCATGCTATTATGTGAAAAAAAGCTCTATTAATACGACGTTTTTTAACCACTTAATTAAATTTTAGTACAATTTTTAACTGCGAATTCAAATAGGAATCCTACATTTAAAAATTAAATAAATATAATCAGTTGGTGAATTTTGATAAAAATCTAACAGTTAAAAAAATTAAAAATAATGGTTAAAAACTATATGTTATCAATAAGATGTATTTTTTGAGCACTTGTATTTATCTACATAGAGTCCTAACCCCGTTCATAGGTGTCAAATTTTGGTAGATTAAAAAAAAATTTAATTAGAACATATTATATCATGTGTCATGAACAAGAGTGTGTTTGACAATAGAGTTAATACTAAAAGTTAAAACAATTTTACTATAGCATGTGAGAGTTTTATTGTAGCAATTTAATTATGTAGTTAGAATAGGGTTGTCAAATACACCTTAAAAAACAAATACTACAAATGGGATCTAATCCACAATCCCAACGTAAACTCTTTCCAAGCACTTCCTTTAGACTAAAACACTAATTTTTTTAATTTTTCTTTTAGAAAGCTGAAGTTTAGATACACAATTTTTACAAAAGAATAACTTTTGAACTATTAATGGGTTGGTGTAACGGTAAAAATGTTATTCCTTTTCCTGTTCTCAAGATGGTGATTCAATACTTCTTTAGCTCCACTTTAAGATGTTTGTCCGATTACTTATTGTGTGGCATTAAATACATAGTAATATGGGTGATAATTAAGCTTATTTTTCAAGTATAATTGAGTTGGTCATTTTTCTTCTATTAACGAATCCCGTGTCATACTAGAAAAAAGGAGGAGAGAGAAACGAAGCAAGTTTTTAGCAGGAAACAAGGTATGCATCAACGTTTTTCTATTTTTCTCAAACCTAGTAAAGTATTCCCAAAATAAGAAAGTCATCCCATCACAGATTTGGATGTATTTTGTTAAAAAACATTGTTGTCCGTTTTGGCACTTTATACGGTCTGGATCCCAACATGGCCTCGAACACGTCAAATATTGGCTCTTCAACATTTGGCGTTTTTTTTTTGGGTCATTTTTTGTTTTTTTCTTTCCAATCCAAAACCCAAGACGGTCGACACACAAGGAGAGAGAGAGAGAGAGAGGAGAGAGAGACTATGATTCACAAACATTACTGCCCATCGATTTTGGTGTTCGCTCTGTCGCTATATCTCTCATCTGGCTACGCGTCGCGGACCCATTATTT
This sequence comes from Artocarpus hirsutus, assembly GCA_946598075.1. Lineage (NCBI taxonomy): Eukaryota > Viridiplantae > Streptophyta > Magnoliopsida > Rosales > Moraceae > Artocarpus > Artocarpus hirsutus. The sequence continues at coordinate 52,595 of CAMOHE010047118.1, read as the reverse complement.
TTCAGAACAGCGACAAAAAAATACACGCCTTTGATTCTGTGCTTCTCAGCTGTTGGGCCTTGGTAGGTTTGGAACATTTTGGACCGTTCATATACGCATATATTTTTTTTGGCAATAGTTGACATGTGCTATCTTGATACGTGATGATTAGATTGGATGATCGTTTGCCACGTAGCCTGTACGAAATTGTCTACGCGGGCCCATGAAGAAGCTCGTTTTCACCTTGAAAGGAGACGCGGAAACCAGGCCAGTCCAGAAGAATCATAATTTGCACATCTTCCAAGGCGTTAAAATGGCCTCCTCTATGTAGTTAAAAAAAAAAAAAAGAACTCTTCGTGGGGCAAAACGACTTTACTTTACCGATGGATCTCGGTGCTCATTGGATTAAATTTCAGCAGTTTAGTATATAATTAGAAACAATTTTATATTATATGTTATAAATATTTTACATGGTAATAAAACTCTTAAAATTTTAATTTGACTGTTAAAATATTATGTTTTATCGGTAAAGTAAAATTGTATTTTCTACTATAAAAATTATCTTAAAGAAAACAATCTTTCATTAAATAAAAAAATATTTATCAAAACATTAGTATAAGTTGGTTTAAAATTTTGGTTAAATTTACATGTTTTGTTAAAAATTAATAAAATTTATTGTATTTGGATAGCATATAATTATGAAAAATCAATATAGATAAATATCTAAACACAAATTTTAAATTTTTATTAAAAAATACTGTAGCAAAAAAATTTTAATTGACAATCAACTTACAAAACAAACAAGGGTTTTTTAAATATGTGCACACTTGGGAAATATGAAATTTTAGTGACTTTCTTACGGGATTTGGCGTTTAGAGTTGTATAATATTAATAAAATTAATAATTACAACAAAAGTTCTTATTTTAGCCATTATGAATCTCATAAAATTTCTTAAAACTCTGACTAATATCAAATACAAACTTTTTTTTTTTTTACCATGGGGTAAAATCCCCTTCTATTTTGAAGTTATTTGTAAATTTTACATCTTTAATTTTGTATCTACTTTCCATTTTTAGTTAGAAGCTCAGAATTATTTTATCAGTGAGAATTAACGCTTTAACTCCTTTCAAAAAAGAATTAATGCTCTTAGACGTTAGCCCTCTTTTCCACCGTAGGATGTTAGGCGTTAGTTCCTCGCTATAATGATTTTCTCTTCCTAAATTTCTTGGTGATTTCCCATTTTTATTACTCATAATTGATAATTATAATTTTGTGTGTATACTAAAAAACAAAAGTTTATACTTTAAAAAAAGCAAAAGTTTATTTACTTATTTCTTTTTATTGAGGATGGACACGGAAAAGCATTGAATAGCTCCATATTCTTTGTTGAAAATTTTTATTTTCGGGGCCATAATGTTTGAAAATTGGATGCTCTGTCACGATCAATACTAATAACGTCGGCACTCAAATCAGCCATTGCGAGTCATGTCTCACCAAATTCGTCTTTCCATTGAGACGGTGGCTAAAGGAAAATCCGATTAATCTCCTAAAAATATAAAGTAGGGGATTTTTAGGCACTTAGCCAGAGAATGTTTAAAAAAATAGTTTAAATCAATGGTTTAAATTATAAATAGTAAAAAAATTTTATATGTTACATAAAACGTTATAGTATAAAACTTTCATATGCTACAGTTTTTAAACTCAAATTGATGATTTAAATTACTCTTTTAAACACCTTATCGTTAATATATAGATAAGTATCTGTCCTTTAATCATTAAATTTATAAAAAAAAAAGATTTTAATAAAATAGAATACTTTGAAATAGAATTTTCCTATTGGGATGCATGTCGTAGAAGGACTCTATAATGCAGCAATACTTTCATATTTTCTATGCAAACATGTACCGTATTTCGTGTTTACTCTTTCTCGGTCAAACATTTTTTTCATTGCAAAAGTATTGTGTCCAATTTTTCAAGAAAACCACGTAGCAATAGTAAATATGGGAAGGTTTACACTAAAGAAAAAATATCTACCAATTGGGGTGACTATTCTGATCCAAGTTTCATAAGATTTTTATTTATGAATTGCAGAGCATTTTTGTTGTATTCGTTGTGAAATAAAGAATTTTGGTCCCGTTTGGTAGTGTTTTGATTTTGGTTTTTGTTTTTAGAAATAATTGAAAATAAAAATATTTTGAGAAATATATTGGGATTATTTTTGAAATTGTGTTTGGTTGGATATTATAGGTGTGTTTTATGTCATTTTTTAATAAAAATTTATAAAAAAATCCACATTTTCACTGTTTTTTTCTCTCTCCTCTCTTCTCTCTTCCCTTTCTCTCACGATGTTGTTTTGGTTTCCACGGCAAAGTTTGTCACCGCCTATCATCTACATTGACGTTCATGTTCGCTGGTGAGGATGGAGGCTTTTCTTTCTCAACAACCTCGTCGGCTTGAGCGGGGACTATGACGATAGGTCGAACAAGGATCGTGTCTTCTCTAGCTATGTTAGGGGCGTCGGGAGTCATTGGGCTTCGCGCAGCAAGAGTTGGGTAAGTGGCGATCGTCGGAGATTCACCGGGGAGAGGAGAAGGGGTAGGAGGAAGGTCAATTGGTAGGACCTGGGGTCTAGTGGCGAGGTTGTTAGGAAGAGGGGCTTGGGGCAGGGCAGCGATGGTTGTCAGAAGGAGGGCCTAGGTTGGGCTCTCATCGGTAAAGGGTAGGAGGGTCTGCATTGGGTTCTCACCGGTGAAGTATGAGGAGACGACGAGCATCGGGAGGAGGCCCTGGGTTTGGCTTTCGTTGGCGGAGAGTGGGAGGGCCTCCGTTGGGTTCTCGCCAATGAAAGGTAGGGCGGCGATGGGTGCCAAATGGAGGGCCTAGGTTGGGCTCTTACCGGCAAAGGGGTGCCTGGGTGAGGGTCATTGGTCAAGGTTGGGGTAGTAATGCAAGAATGGGCCGGCCTGGCCCAGCCCGGCCTGTTCTTCTTAGGCCCACGTGGGCCGCAGGTCGGCCTGGCCTGGCCCATATTAAAATATCCTTGGCCCGGCCTGACCCACGAGCCAATTTTACATGGGTTGTGCTAGGCTGGGCCGTGCCGTGGGCCTTAAATGGACCGGCCTATCTTGGCTCATCATGGGTTTAAATGAGCTAGTTCATCTAAGCATGTAATTTTTAATTTTTTTATTGTTATTTTTTATTTTTGAATTTTTAAACAAGTTAACAAATATAAAAGTTTAAATAGTCAAGGGAAATATAAAAATAGATTTTTTATTTACGATTGCCTCATTAAAAACCTTTCCAAAGAAAACCCAGTGGGACAAAACCTTGGTAAGGAAAAAAGAATACAATCGGAATAATTATACATAAGATGTTTACAAAATTATTAAAAAAAAAAAAGACATAAAAAGCATAAAAAATATTGTTTATTGTGGGCTAAGATGAGCCGGCCCGACCTAGGCCCGGCCTGGCCCATGTATTGGCCCAGCCCAGCCCACCAATATTTATTGGTCGTGCCGAGCCGTGAACAGTGTCGGATCGTGCTGGCCCGGCCCGTCACTATAGCAGGACGGGCCCGGGCCGGCCCACGGGCTCTGGCCCATTGTTGCATCTCTAGGTTGGGGAGAGAGAGTTTGGGGGAAAAAATGAAGCTGGAAACAACTTTTTTTTTTTTTTTTTTCAAAATCTAAACAAAATTTTGAGAATTTTGAAAACAATTTTCATTTTTATTTTTTTTATAATTGTTAACCAAACACTATTTTAAAAATATTTTTTATTTTTTTGTTTTTAAAAATGGCAAAAAATATTTTAAAGAACGAAACCAAACGGTTTCGTAAACAAAATTTAATAGAAAAACAATCCGTAGCTTCAACTTTACGTGCAATCTGCAAAGGCATGTGAATGACAAAGAATTTCATTGAATGTCTTTGATTGTTTTATAGAATAAGGACCAACAAAAGTAAAAGTATATCTATTGACATTCCGTTTAAAGTCGTCGTCATTTTTTTTGGTTATCATTCTTTCTTTCTAAGAAAACCGTCAATTTCACGGATTATATTTTTAACCGTTAAATATTAGATTTTGTCCTGATGTAATTTTAATCAGACTTTATATTCTAAAACATAAATTTTTAATAAGTACACTAATTGTAGAAAGCCCTTATTGTTATAGCAAAAATTGATTTTCATACTAGCATTTACGTTCCTTGTTAAAAATATTCATTATTTGAATCTTTTTCAACCCAAACGAGCAAAATAATAATAATAATAATAATAATAATAATAATAATAATCTCCCATCCATGAATTTAAAACCCTTTAGAGAAAATTAGGTAAAATTGCAACTTAATTTACAACAAAGAGTAATGTGTTTCACAAATATAGCAATCTGCACCTATATATATAAGACATATTTTGCTCTGCCAAAATACTGTCCAAATTGGCTCAGTTAAATTGGGTTGACATGTTTTTCGTTCTGGTATTTTGGCAATCAAAATGAGAAGTCTATTTTCATTCTCGTTTTTGTTTCCCATTTTAGTATTTTTCGTTCTACTATTTCATTTCGTTTTGTTTTTGCTTTTGTTTTGTTTTTTTTTGTTTTTTCATTCTTCACCAAGGTTTTAGAGTTTCTATCAAACATAGGTTGTTCAGGTTGTGTTCGTGACAATCCGTAAAAAATTCACACCTTTAATATTGATATGTTCCCCTCTTATTTTTTTTTGCGTATAAGGAACTCATTTTTTATTTTTTATTTTTTGAAATTAGGAACTCTTTTTCTTAGCTCAGAAATTTCATAACATGAGATAACTAAAATACTATCCTCTCTCAGCATTTATGCAAATTTCATCTAATTATATAAACGTGAGCTCTTTATTTACTCTTTCTTTGTTTAAAAAAAATAAATCATTCCTTGATCTATATCTAGTATAGATCTACATGTCAGCTGATTGGTAATAATTCTGATCAAAATTGCAAAAGAATAAATAAAACGACAAAAACAGTCCATAAATAAATACATGTTAAGTTCAAATCATATTGTAACAAGGACGATTAGAAAATAATAATCCAGGTGGATAGTTCTTCCAGTGATAAATGAGGTATATGACAAGTACACATGATTTTTTTTGAATAGGACTTATTTTTCTGCTTATAAAATTAAAGGGGTGTTTGGAAGGTGGTGGAAATCAGTGGTGAGAACCACTTTTACTGTAGCATGTGAGAGCTTTATATTGTAGCAATTTTTTTTTATTATTACTGTAGCATGTGAGAGCTTTATACTATTTATAACTGAGTTTGTGGTGAAAATCGCAGTTCCCACCACTTTACCAAACACCCGATAAATAGTGTTTTAGGTAAGTTTTAGTCATCGAATTGCAAACGGCAAGCCTATAGTTTAGACATGCTTTACCAATTGAAGAAAAAATAGAAAGGTAAGTCAATATCATCAAGTTGTTGTTTCAAATTTTTAGTACAAAGAGGGAGATTGGTAATTTTCAGTACAAAGAGAGTGATAGGTTGTTTTCTTCGATTTAAAACTTTTTTTTTAAAAAAAATTTTAAGATGAGTATTGGTTTAAACCTCGGTTTAAACCAATATTTTAAACCAATTTTAGATAAAATTATTATAATATTTGAAAATTTTATTTTATAACTTAATTTTTTTATACTATAATATATAAAATATTTATAATATACACAATTAAAAGTATTAGTTAAAATTAAAAGTGTGGAACGCTTTTTCCCTACATGATAAATATCCTCAGTAACTATTTTCCTACCTTGCCCTCATCAAAAACAGTCATTATTAATCAAAGACTTACCTTATTTAATAAGAAATATAATTAAAAAAAAGAAATATAATAAACTTAAAAAAATAAGAAAAAAAGAAAAAGGTCGTTCCCCTCCAATTAGGCCATGGGACAAGGTTAAAGTGCGCCGGTGCCAAAACTTTTACTCCCTTCTTCAGTTTCTCCCCTCTCTCTCTCTGTCTCTCTGTCTCTCTCTCTCTCTCTCTTTCCCAGAGAAACTATTTTTATTTATTAATTTTTGTTACTTAACGCGGTAAAATTCTGCAGAGTGACGCGTGTCAGTTAACGAAACATCACACGTGGTGGACAAATCCGCACCAACAAAATTGTCTCTCTGCTATCTCTCACATGGCCGCAAATCGACAGCGAGGTAATTATTCCCGTAACACATGCCCATTTTCGTAAATCCACTTCTCATTTTTAATTTAATTGAAATCATTTTTTTAAAAATTAATTTTTGAAATTGCAAAGAAATATTAAACAGTTAAGCTACGCTTTCCCACTGACAAACGTCTTCGTCCACCCTGGTTTTCCGTACTTCTTTCTCTCTCCTCTCATTCCCTCTCTCTCTAAAACTCTCTCTCTCTCTCTCTGTGCAATAAGTAGTGCCACTCTCTTCTTCCCACTTTTCCCACGCCCCCCGACAGTAGTCTCCCACTTGCTGGGTCTCTCTCTCTCTACTTTCTCTCTCCTCGTCTATACTCCCATGGCCGACCCAGCAAAGCAGAACAGCGTCCCCTCTCATGGCTCGACCGCCCTCCTCTCCCTCTTCGACGTCAAGAGCCTCCTCTCCCTCCACAGAACCAGACGCACCATCGCTTTCCTCTATGGCTTCATGTTCGCCTCCCTTGTCCTCACCGTGTTCCTCGCCTTCAACCCTTCTGCCTCCTCCGGCGCTCCTTGGCTTACCAACGTCTTCTCCACCTCCGCCACCACCACCGGCACCGGCACCGCCATAGCTTCGTCTTCTTCTTCGTCTTCCGATAATTCCAACAGATCTCAATTCTCTTCGATTTTCTCCTACTTTTTCCCCACCAACAACAATTCCTCTCCCTCTCCCTTTCCCTTTCCCTCTCCGTCTCTCACTCCTCCTCCGCAAGAAGCTTCCACTGTTCCTCCTCCTCCTCCAGTGACGGCGGCGTTTTCAGAAACGAACTCTTCTAGATCCGGAAACTCCACTTTTTCCTTTCTTTTATCTCCACCTCCCGTGGATAATCGCACTGGAAACACTCCGAATTCCGATAAGCCTGAACCCTCAGCAAAAAATCTCCACAATGCGAGTTCGATTCCAAACGTCGGCCAAGAAAAATCCGTCGCGAAGAACCAGACTTCTCAGACTTCGAATCGGACGGCGATCGTTTCGCCGGAATCTCCTCCGCCGGCGAACAGTACTCTGAAAATCGCTCCTCAGAAGACCGCATCGAACAGTACGGCGTCGTTTGTAGGGAAACAGAACAATGAGACTAGTTCCGTTAAGTCGGCAGAGCAGGATAAGATGCAGAAGGATAAGGAGGAGGAGAAGAAGAACGGCGGTGATGGTGATTCGATTGAGGCTCTGATGAAGTGTGATCTCTTTGATGGGGAATGGGTGAGAGACGATTCAAACAAGTTGTATTACAAGCCTGGGTCGTGTTCTTTGATTGATGAACAGTTCAATTGCATTCTCAATGGAAGACCTGATCACGATTATCAGAAGTTTAAGTGGAAACCTAAGGGCTGTAATCTTCCAAGGTACGCAATCATTCAACAGTTGCTTTCCTTAAAAAAAATTATATTAATTTGTTTTACATGATTTGATGTTTTACTGATTATGATGAATTTTTGTTTTCTCTGCTTTTTTGTGGGGCAACATTATTATTTGGTTTTTGAATTCCTGATATTGATTTAATTACTCTATGGTGATGTTTGAATTTTGGGTTTTTTATAATATATATGTTTCTGAGATTGATCAAATGTTTGTGTATGATTTAGATTGGATGGGAAACATATGTTGGAGACGATAAGAGGAAAGAGACTGGTTTTTGTGGGAGATTCTCTCAACAGAAACATGTGGGAATCGCTGGTTTGCATTCTGAAAAACTCGGCGAAAGATCCAAAGAAAGTTTTTGAAGCCCATGGAAGATCGCATTTTCGTGGAGAAGCCTCGTATTCATTCATATTCAAAGTAATTAAAAAGTTAAAATTTGGACCAATTTTGAGTTCAATTTGACTGTTTTCTCTTGAACATGTTACCAAATTTGATGAACTTTTTTTTCCCCTTTTTTTTGGCTCTAGGACTATGATTGTACAGTGGAGTTCTTTGTGTCTCCTTTCTTGGTTCAAGAATGGGAAGTGACAGATAAAAATGGAACAAAGAAAGAAACTCTCCGGCTCGATTTGATCGGAAAATCTTCCGAGCAATACAAAGGTGCTGAAGTTATCGTTTTCAACACTGGACATTGGTGGACTCATGACAAGACTTCAAAAGGGTAAGTTGTGATTGTGATTATATTGTTCGAATTGGTTGGAGATTGATCAATATCTTGAACGACTAACTTGTGATAAGAGTTTGTGATGGGGAAAACTAAAAGAAATAATTCTTGAAAATTTGCAGGGAAGATTATTACCAAGAAGGTAGCCATGTTTACAAGGAATTGAACGTTGTTGAGGCATTTCGCAGAGCTGTGACTACGTGGGCCAGATGGGTTGATGCCAACGTTAATCCAATGAAGTCTTTAGTGTTCTTCAGGGGCTATTCTCATTCACATTTTAGGTAAAAACTGAATTAATAAAGCATATTTGCCATTGAAATCAAGCACCATGCATTCTGATATCTTTCCATTTATGTGTTCCTTCACCAACACAAGGTAATGACTCGTGACAAATAGAGCAAAAAAGTATAAACCAAATTTATTTTCACTGTTTTAGTCCAATCCCACGCTCCCGTTAACATTGTGTAGCGTTGTGATTTAAGCAAGAATACATGCATAAATGTTGTTTCCATGCTAAATTTGAGAATTCATCAAGTTTGAAGCTTGGAATGAGAAAGATTAACATTTTGGAACTCTTTTGATTTTTCCCCCCCACAGTGGTGGGCAGTGGAATTCTGGCGGGGCATGTGACAGCGAGACTATGCCAATCAAGAATGAGACATTTCTGAGGCCATATCTAGACAAGATGATCGTATTAGAGAAAGTATTGAGAGGAATGAAAACCGATGTCACTTACCTTAATGTCACAAAGATGACGGATTTCAGGAAGGATGGTCACCCCTCAATCTATCGAAAGCAGAACCTCTCCCCGGAGGAGCGGAAATCACCATTGAGGTTCCAGGACTGCAGCCATTGGTGCCTTCCTGGTGTTCCAGATGCATGGAACGAGGTGCTCTATGCCGAGCTCCTAGTAAAGCTCGGCCAGAGGCAACAACAACAACAACAACATCAGCCGCAGAAGAAAACATAGGTAAAAGGTACGACAATCACAAGAAGGTTGCAAATATACGTATTGAATTGTTCGGTTCAATTCACACATACACGCAGTATAATTATTTTTTCTTCTATTTCCTCTAATTTTTTGCATTATAGAGCAACACTACGGAGAGTAAAGGTAATAGTTTTCAGATATATGAGCCTTTGCTGTGAAAAGAAAAAAAGTCTATTTGTTTATATGAACGGAAGAGAGAGAGAGAGAGAGAGAGAGAGAGAGAGAGAGAGAGAGAGAGCAGGTAAATAGGAAGGTATTCCAATTAATAGTTAAATTTTTGGTTGGAACTACCTCATATTCTTTTAGCCTCAAAGGCTTTGAGAAGTGTACATTTTTAGTTGTCTCTTTCTATTAATAATGATACGTAATTACTTTCCTCAAGTTTTACACTTCCCAAGTCTTTGATACGATGTAATGATTTTTGTTTGTCCAAGATTCGATTATTTTCCTTTTCTGGATAGAGAATGGAAAACCCATCAAAGATCTTCATTTAATTCCTTTATTCACGGAAATTTTCTTTATTATTATTCTTTTTTCCTTGTTCACGGGTTGTGTTTTCTTGGAGGAGTAAGATAAACTATTTTGTTAAAGCCTTTGTGTAGTATCCAATCTCTTCATGTGGAAGCTTCACCAAGATACTATTTGTGCTTCACCAAAAATAATACTAAGGAAAAATAAATAAAAAAAGTGAGCGATGCTTTTGATGAAACATTAAACACATAAAATATGGTTCACTTGTCATTAAATTGGGCTTAGAATTAATAACTTTTTTTTATCCCCGAAACATGGGATGTTTGACCAGTAAAGGACATGTACGGTTTAAAATCAAGGCTTTGTCTGAAGCAATTTTTTAAAATATGTAGCATTGAATTTTGACAATTCATACATGGGAAAGCATTGCAAAATAAGGGGATTTGCGAGGACAACACGTACGAAGTGGTTTATCGTCTTAGTTGTCTATGCTTCAAAGCACATATGTTTATTTCTTCGTCCATTTTGATTTGGTCACGTTGATATTGTGCATTTTAAAACGTTGGATCCTATTATAATTAGAGGAAATGTTTGAAGTCCGGCACATATTGGTTAAATTTTGGTATCATTGTTGGTGTGTTCATGTGGTGCTTAATTTGATCCAGTGTAATACTGGATGTTAAATTAGAGCAAATTGAGTGTTACATATATTAACGATGTCATCATATCAAACAAAAAAAAATTCCCAATATAGGTCTTGTCTGGATGCTAGACTAGAAACATTTGTCATGGTATAAGAGTTTGTTTCGTTCATAGATTTGAGTTGAGTATTTGAATGAAGATTTAAATTTTTGTGAGAGAAAATACTGTAGCAAAATGATTCGAACCGTGATTTTAATACTGAAACAAACGGGCCCTAATTATATCATAATAAATTAATTTATACAAATTATTTTTATAATAAATATATACATTAAACAAAAATTTTATAATATGTATTGACGATATCATCATATCGAACAAAAAAAATATTCCCAATATTGGTCTTGTCTGGATGCTAGACTAGAAACATTTGTTATGGTATAATTATATCATAATAAAATAATTTATACAAATCATTTTTATAATAAATATATACATTAAACAAAAATTTTATAATATGTTGATAAAAAAATTAATAAAGAGTTTCAGTTATTTGTTTTTGTTTTTGTTTTTCTCCCTTCAAAAGCTTCATCACAAGCCTTATCCCTGTATACATTTCAAGCAGAAGGTTCCGTATTATATTCTCAATGAGAATTCCCTGTTAGGGTGTGAAAATATATTATAATGTTAGAATACATTTTTAACTATTAGGTTCCTTTTTTTTTCTTTTTGAAGTTCTAATTTTAAAATGCGGTTATTTTTTATCATGCTATAGTTAAAGAATACTCTTTTTTTTTTTTTTTTACTATACCACGTAATTTTGCTTTTCCCAAATCCTTATTGCATTATCAGGCTTTTTCTTTCTTTATTGATTCTTCAAAAAAAAAAAAAAAAAAAAATCACAGTTTCGTTCTCCTGTGCTCTATTACTCACAAAATGGGTAAAAGATCGGTTTCGAATTTACGCCCTATTTTTTTTTCCTTATCATAAATTGGAGATTAGTTTTATTTTTTATTTTTTATTTTTTGGAGACGAAATTGGAGATTGTAATTTAGATTTTAATATTTGATGCCAATGTAATAATTGGACAACAGAAGCTAAAAATATGTCAGGCAGAAAATATACGTGTCTCAATATTTCAATGTCTAAGCTAAAAATATGTCACAAGGGCTAATCTTGTATATTAACAAAGAAAATGTCGAGAAGTTTGTGCTTGTAAAAATATGAACTGAGAAGTTATCTAAGGAGACAATTGCCTTGTAAGCAAAGAAGTTACCGTCGAGAATTTGATTTTTATATAAATATGGGTTCACGATATAGATAGCAGGAATTAATAACAAATACTTTCTTTGTTTATGTCAAATTATACGACTTTATTGGTACAATTTACACAACTTCTAACTAACCAACAAACTATATATATATATATATATATATGTATATATTGCTCCAAAACTATATATATATATATATGTGTGTCAACATTTTCATCCTTACTAGTTTCTTATGGACTTTCAAACTTCAGCCTTCAACTCTTAAGCATGCCAATTATTATTATTTTTTTAAAACATGGAATGAAATTTAATGCATTAGAGACATGTCAGTTATTACAGTTGAATTGATAAACTTTGGCGGTATATCAAACCAAGTGGAATTAACTGAAACGGACATAACATGTTTAGCTAACAAGTAGGCTATTCCATTCCCGTCAACGTTGACGGGAGGTGTAACAAATATTGCCACTAAAAGCTTGAGGGATTGTATCTCGAATGACATCAATGACATTAGTGTCTTGTGTCTGGGAACATGGATTATTTACTGTCTCGCACATATTTATCGTATCTGTATCCAGACAACACTCACGAAGATCCCACTCCAAAGCAAATCTGGCCCCTTCACGCGCTGCCAGGCATTCTCCCACGTGTGTTGAAAATCAATTTTGTTAATTTTGTTAATGGTTGTTATGAAATCAATGCGATCGAAACAAAGAATAAAAACACACAGAATTTATGTGGAAATCTAAAACGGGAAAAAGCCACGGGCAGAGAAGAAGAAAATCACTAAACTCGTAAAGATTACAATGGAGGCGTGATGGAGGCTCGAAAATCGGTAAAAAAAGCCCTAACGCAATACATCATATAAATAGGTATAGGCAAAACTCTATGGGCCAAAAATATAAACTAACCGGCCCAACAATGACGGTCCGTACTGCGGGGGCCCCGGCGAGATAAATAGTGAGCTACGGGATCGGGCCTATCGGCCCGATTCCTCCTCCACCACCACAAATTACATGAAAAATCTCATTTTTGTTTTTCACCACAATTTGTCATACCGTGAACTTTTCAGGTCAGGCCAAACTGAATTTAAGTCACCACATTCTAACAATAGTGATAAAAATAATAGTGATGTCAATTTTGTTGCTACAATCTTATATGAGTACGTTTAGAAAAAGCATAAATTGAAGATCACCAACACGTTGTTTACTTTTCAACGAGAAGTGAAGAAAAGTCCATTTAGTTATTAATCAACTAGGGTTTATTTATTTATTAATTAAATTAAAGATAAACTTGTTGATGTTTCACATACTATTTTAATCTTCTTTCCATTAAAGGCGTGTGGACCAAAAGGATTATACGTTAAGGGGAGGTAAAATGTCATTACCATTCATTTATAAATATAACATCCTTTAGGGGAAAAAAGAAAAGAAAAGAACTTGGTTCTGTTGTTGCTTTAGTAACTGCAATTTCCACGCCAAATATCGTCACTGTTTCCGGTATTTTTCTTGTTTTAGCGTAGGCTAATTTGGGGTCACCAAAATGCTCATGAGTTACTCCACTATTTGCTTTTTATTCAACTTTGATGTTTGTTACGTGGACTGGTGAAAAACAAGAGTAACGGGAATAAATCTTTGTAGGTGCTTTTTTTGGAGCTTTCCTTTCCCCACTTTTTTTTTTTTTTTTTGGCGTCTTCTTATTTCAGAAAACGACATCCATGCTTTTTTTTAAATTAAAAATTACATAATTTATCCTTTTTTTTTTTAAGAGTGAATTTATATATGTCTTTATTATACAAATATTACATATATCTTCTTTTTTAAAAATTTCATATATTCAGAATCTTAAAATACCCTCTCACTAAATATTATCATGTATTTAAATTTTTATAACAAAATTTTTATTTTTTGAATAGTTAAATTAGGAAAAAAATATACACATATATTTTTTATTTTAACATATTACATTGATGCATTATCATTATTACTTAAAATCTTAAAAAAAATGAAATGAATGTCATTGAGTATCATTATTATTATGTATCATTTATTTAATGATATAACAATTATATAACTTATAAGATATACAAAAGACTTAATAAATATTATATCATTAATTTAATTACATATAACAAAAAAAAGAAATATTATTCACTTGAAGTTTTAAGAAATGAATATCATTGCGTATTATTATCATTACGGATCATTAACTTAATGATATATCAATTACACAACCAATAAAACACGTAAAAAGACTTAATAATACTATATCATTAATTTAATTACAACACTCTAATTCTAATTTGTCAGTAAATCTAACTTGTCGATAAAAAAATTTTATCTTTTAAGGAATTTTAAAATCGTTATTTTAGATACTAATTTGATTTAAGCAACAAACACCCTAATTTTAGGGATTTTTAAATATAATGATATCATAATCCATTTAAAATCTTAAATATGTATATTATAGTTATTCTAAAAAAAAATTAAAACTAACAATATCATTATTATGGTCATTAATGTCCTTATACATATACATTGGGACATATAAAGAATATTTATGAACTACAGACATATTTTAATTCTACAAATAAAAAAAGGCCACGTTATCTTATTAACCTTTTTTTTAATTGTTAGGGGTTAATCCCATAAATGCTTGTACATGATCCGGCCTGAACATGAACCATCATGTGTTTTAGGCCCAAATTGTTTTGATGGTTTGAGCAAATCTAGGATTGGACCAAAACGTATTAGCTGTTAGGAGCAACTAGACTGTTGTAGAATGGTTCGGCACGGTTTAACCATGGTTTGGGACCTTATTTTTAGAGATTTTTGTGTTTTTTTTAATACTAGATTTATACTTTTAAAACTCTAATTATCTAAACTGTAAAGACAACATTCAAAAAAGAACAAATAACAAACAGCAAAAATCAAACATAAAATAAAACATATAATCCAAACAAAGAAAAATAGAAATAATACAGTCATTTAAACTCCAAACTCAAGACTCCAAACTCTTAACATAATAATACAATCAACCAAACAATATATAACCTTAAGTCTAGATAGTGAATGTAACTAAGAAATATATTATATATTTAATTTTTTTTTATTATATGCATATACAAATGGTCTGATTTGGACTGCCATTAAAGATTTCCAAACCAGACCGGACTTTTTTAAACACTCCGATCCAGTTTGGGACTGTTTAAAGAATGGGTGATTCTAATGGTTTAAAACCCACTAGATTGGTCCAGTCCAGCAGTGTTTCGGTTTTACTGCACAGCCCTACCACAAATTGTTCTTGAGTTTTACTATTAGTCTTATTTTAGTCACTGACATTTAAAGACACTCACTTTGATATGTGATGTATTCATTTGTTCCAGTTTGAATCCCTCTGTTCGTTAGGTGTTAAACATTTAACAAAAAACTATTAAAATATCTCACGCATCTCAACCTATTCTTCCGTAGGGACCAAATGTGATAATAATAAATTAGGGACCAAAATATGACACTTTAAAAGTTTTTAATAAATATTTAACACCTAATTAACAAAAGGACTAAAACTAAAACAAAATAATAGATTAGGAATTAAAGTGTGACTTTTTAAACATTAGGGATTAAAATAGGATTGAGAGTAAATTTCATAGAATATTTGTCACATTAACCTTAATAATAAATGTGTTAAGTCTAATTATTGTGAAGACGATTATTTTATACAAGGACATCACACAAATTGACTTTAGCTTCATTGAGGGAGGACGTTAGAAATTTTTGTTTGGGGGCTAATTATGTTTGGGGACATCGGATGATGGGCTTCCTTTTTAAGCCACGAGCCACAAATTAAAGGCCTAGAGGGGCCCAATATGTATTGCTGTGGAAGGTTAGCTTGCAAAATGTCAAGTTTGTAAGCAGTAGAAAGCGTTATTATTATTATTATTATTTTTTATAAGAAAGTAGAGAGAGTTGTTTACACATATATCGTAGCAAGCAAAAATAAATCCATCAATTGTTTGAAAAAGAAAATCCATGAAATGGAAGAGCATATGGCATACGTTGAGGGTGAGCTCGACGCCACCGTTGAGGAGCCAAACTCCAGGCGGTCGGCCACCCAGCTCGACAAAAATACGTGGAGCTCATAACTGACCCCAATTACGCTTGATACATTGTCTGAGGTGCTCCTCACGGCTCCTTTGGGCCGCACTTCACCAGGGTGCCTCCTCGGACTTAATGTCAGCCCAGGTCGGACTATCCTTATTCTGAAATAGGCTGCTACTCGCTATTACTGCTCAACACATGGCACAAAACTCACCGTCGAATGGAAGATGATCCATCAGCGGAGGGACGTGACACCTGTCACTGGTAACCTAACAGGCCTTGGCGTAACACTCGGGTCATGGGCGAAACCCACCTAACACTCGGCCCAAGTGGTAGCCTATAAATAGGATACATTTATTGCATTCTGTAAGCAAGCAAGCTCCTTCACAACTAACTTGTTCTCGACTTCTATTGAGCATTCCCTGCTTTGAGCATTGGAGAGCCCTTGTCTTATTTACTAACCAACTCGTCTCCGAGGCGCCCCTCCTCTTGTGGCAAGTCGGCCAGTCCAGGCAGAGGTGAACAGGGAAGAGCTGAGCACCGTGCGTCACCGCACGTGGTGTTGGTACGACACCGAAACACGGTAAGCATCAACAGCATGCAAGGAAGATATTTAAGCAATCAATTTTAGTAAAACGGTAATGACTTAATTACCCCTTTAGGAGAATTTTAGTAAACATAACCTTTTCAACTAATGGTAGTAAATTATAGGTTTTAAAAATATTTGTAGCAAAAGTGGTATTTATGATGTAAATGATTTATTCACTCCGTTATTTATAGTATAAATAATTCTTATTCATACATTAAATAAATTTAAGATGCAAATAGTTTATTTGGCGTCTTGTTTGCCGTGTAAATGATTTTTATTTATACAGTAAATAAATTTTTACATCGTAAAGCTATTATTACTACAAATATTTTCAACATCTGATATTTACGACAAAAAGTTTAAAAAATCTGTTATTTTGCTGGCACTTTCCTTATCTTTATTTAATGATATGTTCTTTAATTCTTTTAAGCGGCGAAAAAATTTCAAACCAAATTTTATTCAAATAGATTGATTTGAACTACTTTATAGCACGAGATCAATTACTTGATGAGAATTCTTTTATGCCTTTTGTACATCGTGAGTCCTTACAACATGAGAAATCTTCTATATTCTATAAAAATTGAATTTGGAAAGTGTATCAATCGCAATTAACGCTAAGGAGGGGAGACTTCATCGAGGTCTGCAGTGTGGCTAATAAGTTTACCAACAACTGGAAACCCTAGAGGGCCATTTAGTGCATTGGATAAAATAACAATGGATAGGACAGCTTAGAGGATTGAATTGGATTGTATTGGAATTGATAAGATAAAATTTTGAGGAATTTTCATTGATGCCGTCTGTTAAAATTCACTTTTTATAAATGCTACTTTTGTTTATTTATGGCATAACTGAACATGTATTTGAATGATAGTGTGGTTTCTAAGTGTAGTATAAATAAAGATAACTTTTCAAAGTGTAGCATAACATGTAATTTTTTTTTCTAAAATTTTAGCTAAGCCAATCCTATGTTTGGAGTATGTTATTAAGATGGAGGCCTTTTTGTAAAAATTTTTCAATTTTTGGGCCAAATTGTAAAATTTTAAAATTAAAGGGGTAAAAATATAATTATTAAAAATATTCCGTCACATAAAAATTATATTTTGACCCCTCATTTTTTGACCCCAAATTTTTATAAATTTGTGCAAATGGGTCCTTGAAAATTCACATAATGTATAAAGGTTGTGTTTAGTACCATACTTTAGCAAGGGATTGCCTAATCCCCTTCCAAAGGGATTCAAGCATCAATTTGATAAGCTTTTATTTAATCTACTCCTTTAAAGTTTTTCATTAAATAAAGTGTTAAGATTTAATCAAATCTAATCATCCCTAATCCTACGCACCAAACATGCTCGGAGAGTTGAAAAAAAGAAGAAGAGAGAATGAGTCAGTTTAGCATACTACTCTTTTCTTTTCTTTTGAAATTAATTTAATGATTTAATGACAAATATGAATTAAGCCACACCTTTTGACCATCAATATATAGTCATTAATCGGATCGAAACGTTATTGATATGAGCCCACTTGCTTTTGATTCAACTGCAACAAGTGTTGCTGCATACAAAATTACATGGCATTTGAATTGAGGTTTTGATTAATTTATTCTCACATTTTTCATTTGAATAAATTGAATTGATAGGTTATTAATCCGTACTTTGTTTAGGTGAGTTGATTTTTTTTTAAATCAAGATTGATTGGGTAGGTTAAAATTCAAATTAACATATACTAACTGGCTTCGGATGATTGAAACATCCCCAAAATGCAATGTAGTACCTGATGTACAACCATAATTTGCGTATCTCATAAACAAACTTTCACAACTAATTTACGCATGTAAATTCATAGATAGTAGTACACATAGAGAAAGCCAGCCAACAAGGGTTTTTTTTTTTTTTTTTTTAAATAGAGAAATAAAATGAGGAATAATTAACAATACCTTATTTATATGATATAGTTTTAGCTCGTTAGTGAAGGGAAAAACCACAGGGTATACATGCGGAAGCATTTATAGTGGTGACGGGTCGGATCTCTAAATAGACACCGATATAGGAATCTCCATGGACAACTTTATGATATTTCAAAGTAATCAACATATATAGGCTTCGTGCTCCAAGTCATGATCTTCTATGAACATTATCATAGTCACGTCTTTAATTGCTTACGGTACAAGTAGATAACACATTAATACTCAAAAAATTACGAGATTCCACAACTTAAGAACTCAATAGAAAAATAATAGAGAGAGAAATCAATTTCACACATCACACTCTCTTTTGTGCCTTGGCTATCTAGCTACTTATAGCCACACTTATCATAAAAAAGAAAGCACAAAATATAGAAAGTATCTCATTATTTGGTAGAGACTATGGTTTGTTTAGTGCACAAGTTAGGAATGATGTGGTTTGAAACTTTATGGTTTAAACTGTAGATTCTAAACTATGTGGTTTAAATAGTAGTTTTGAACCGACGTATGAAACATAAAGGTTTAAAACAAGAATAAAACATCACATCAAGTTTAAAACGAAAACTAATATTTGAAATATTATGGTTTATGAAAAGAAAACAAGAATTAGAATGGTTTTTAGATAGAGAATGATTCAAATCATGTGAAGTTGAGGAGGGTAAAATTTAGATTTTGAGAGTTTCGGATAATTTAAAATTGTCTCCATAGTTTGAACTTGCCTCAGTTATAACTCAATCAAATACCAGTTTGAACCTTCTCCATGTTTTAAACTGGCATCAGTTATTACTTATCCAAATACCAGTTTGAACTGTCTCTATGCTTTGAACTATTTTAAATTGTTTTGAATCTACGTACCAAACCGCTTATAAGTTATCTGATCCACTTAATTTGTCAAAATTTTGACATATTCTATAATATTTCCAAAATGATATATTTTTTTTCTTTTGTGGATTTTTATTCCAAATAAAAACCCGACGTTGACTTTTTGAGGCCATGCACCATTATAGGCGCCTCAAGCTCCAACAGTTTGATTATTACACCATAATCGACAAAAGAACTCCTAGTAGGATGGGTCGTGCCCATATTGATGCTAGAAACCCACGCCAATTCAAAAAACAAATCCAACAACGACAAGATCAGATGGAAACACGAGTTATAGTGCTCGTCTTGGCAACAGTGGTCAGAATGCCCTAAAGGATCCTCCAATTGATCATGTCTCAATCATCCTTCCCTTTTCTCCTAATACTGCTGCGGTGCAGAATGCTATTAATGGAAGTTACTAGGGCCACTTCTACCTCTCGGATCAAGCAGATGAAGATATTGAAGGACGAGATGAATTGTTATACATGCTTTGGTCATACTTCAGGACGAGATGAATCTTACATCTAATTAAACAAGACATACTTGATAATTATACAATTACTCAGAAAGAGATGGAGATACTGGATTTCGTACTTCTTTACTTTTGTAACATTGTAGTGCCAAGTTTCTCTAATTTCAGTACTCTTATCTCTTTCCCTATTTATTCACACGCACACACACACAGAGTTACAAATATGGGCTGGGCCAAACGGGTTTGCTTTCAACTTGCTGCTTTGGTCCGATGTTGGGCCCATAGAAGGATACGAATTGGGCCTATATTTTTATCTCTGATGGGCCTGACATACATATGTAGACTTTTTTTTTAAAATAAAAAACTACATAGAACGCCTTGAAACACACCAATTATTAGAATTGTCCTCTTTTTTTTCTTGACTTTTCAAAACTATAGCTTTTTTAATTTTATTTTTTAAAATACTAATTACAAATTTACTATTTTGCCCATTTAATCCATTTCAAAATTTAAAAACCTTAATTCTTATCTCTCTGTCTGCCTCTATCTCCTCACCCACACTTTCTCTCTTAAGGCTCCCCTGCTCTCTCTCTCTTATCTCTTTCTCTTAGATTCTTCTGCTCTCTCTCTCCTCTTTCTCTCAGCCTCTCCCGTTCTCTCTCCTCCCAACCAACGTTGTCTTGCCGCCATCAACGCAGAAACTAGGTCTCATCTCATCACCATCCCAGTGCATGCAAGGGTTGCAATCTAAGAAGTTCAAGAACGGGCCTTCTTCGTGACCATCACGGCACTGCCAATTGCAACGCCAAAGCTAGATCGATAGTGAAGTTAGTTGTCTTTGATGTCATTGCCACTCGCTACCTTTATAACCTTCGTTGTGTATGAGGATACAAAAGCTTTTAGATCTCGAAGATGGCAACTTCGAGCTTTGTGCCTCCTCCATCAAATCTCGATAGTCGCGAGTCACTGCATCATCATCGTCGGATTTCATTGATCCGAGTGACTTTGAGCTTTGCGCCTTCTCCATCAGTTCTCAGTAGTCGCGAGTCGTTATGAGTCACCGTTAGAGTTCATCATTCTAAGCATTGACGAGAGTTTTGAGGAATGGATTTTAAATAATACTTGCCTTTCTGCTTGTGTACTAGAAATTTTTTTTTTTCATTTTTGTTTTTGTTTTTTAGCTTCATGTGGCATTTTGAGCTTCCGATTTCTCATATGAGAGTAAAATGATGATGAACAAGTGTCAAAAAGGAAGAAACAGTGAAGAAAAATTTGTAACACCCCAGCATTTTAAGCACAATAAAAATGCAATAATTTAAGAATTATTATTTAATCTAGTTTATATGATAAAGTTCATAAAAGCAAAAAAACATGATTTCTAAGGGTAAAATCATTATTTTTGAAAAAACAGCTAGAACGGAGTCAAACACTCCGAATTAGCATAATATTCTTAGATAGAAAATATTCCATAATACGTTAAGTAACGAAACTGCCAGTGAGATGAAAAATTTAATAAAGGAAAAGTAACCCGATGGGTTACAAAATTAAGTAAAGGGAAAAGTAACTTGGTGGGTTACAAAGTTAAGAGTGAGATAAACCAATGGTTTATAAAGTTAATTAGAGTGAAAGGTAAAGTAACCTGGTCGGTTATAAAGTTAAAAACAACGGGTTGCAAAGCAAAGTAAAGGAAGATCAACCGATAGTATAAAGTTAAGTAAAAAGGAAAGAATGGTTAATGTTTAAGTTTTATTATTAATCGTGTAGATTGATAAAAAGAAAGTTAACTAATAATTCGGCTATTGTTTGATCAGGACATAGAAGCTGACTAATGAAAGGAAAAGGAACAAAATAAGGAACACTAGAGCGTTATCCAGGTAAGTTTCGAACCTCACCTATAGTATGAAGTAAATTATTTTTAAATGCTTATTTATATGTTTGTAAATGTGTTTGCAATGGTTATGCAAGTTGTTTTTAAAGTATGTTCGCATTTGATATGCAAAAGATTTTAAAGTTTAAAACGAGATTTGCAATGAGTTTGTTATTGTTATGTTCAAAGTATATTTGCATTTGATATGCATAATATTTTTAAAAGTTCAAGTTATAATTTTCAATATATTTAAAATATGTTTGCATGTGAAATGCACAAAGTTTAAAAGAGAACAAGTTATGATTTGTAAATGTGCTTGCATATGATGTGTTAGCATTTGATATGCTCATTAAAGTTAATAAGAAGGTAAAGTAAAGATAATAAGAAAGTTTCATACCAACCTCCTTGATGTGAGGTATACAAGTAAAGTTAAAGTTTAACCTCCTTCATGTGAGATAGATGGCCTCGTTGTTTGATGGTCTAAAGTCTTCCACAAGAGAAGCATTATGTTTATGATCTCATGATTAATAATGTTTGCATGAACACTAAAGTTTACAAGATAAGAAAAGTTAAGGAATAAAGACAGAAAGTTTAAGTAAGAAAAGAATGTTCATAAAACGCTCATAATTGAAAGTTCATAATGGAGTATAAATGAAAACATACATTTTAATTTTGCTTGTTTTTCATGTTATGAAATATTTATATGTCACGCCCCAGAGTACGAGAGGTGACGTGGTGGTTTAATTAAGTTAATTAGATGAAAATTTAGTTAAAAACAAGGTTTTAGAATTAAATTTATAAGTAAAAATATGATAATTTGAAAATCATTTAAATAGAATAAGTTAAAGAAATAAAAGGATTCATCGCAATAATTAAACAAATAGAAATAACATTAAAATAATTAAATATAGGGTGGAACGCGTATGAGTTCCACTGGCCCACATATTGTGCACACACATATAGTACTGACAATATTATGATACAACCACGGTCCAGAATAAAAGAGAAGTTAAAGTCTTACATGCCTTGAATTGTATCTTAACCTACCCAATCTTCTACTGGTCGCAGGTCCGGTCAACGAACTCTTCTCCAATCCTAAACTGATGTCCACCTAGGGTTAAGATTTTAAAACAAATAAAAATGTGAGCGAAAGGCTCAGTAGGACTATATTTGGAAATTATTCAATTTTAAAAGAAATTTCGTAAACCAGATAAATATATAGAGAACAAGTTAGAACAATTAAACAAATAAATAATTAAATGAGAATTTAACAAAAAAATAATCTTACCAAAACAATTCAAATAGGTCAACCAAAAAGAATACAATTTTTCTTTCATAGGCAAACCATATGTAATTCACCACCGTAGTGGCCCAGCTGGGTTTCGGGACCTGCCCCCAAGGTTGTTCACTACACAACCCGATGTCTAAGATGGCATCATGCCCTAATATATATATACATATATATCTCTCTGATTCATAAAATCTCTTCTTTACCATATATAATCATTCATATTCATTATGAAGTTTATTATAAAATTCATCTCAATCTGCTGTTTCAGAAAACAGAGAATGAAAATCCTTTATCAACAAGTCATTTAAAAACATTTTCGTAAAAATCCATTTGAGGCCAAAGTATTTAAAAATGGCTATCAAAGAAGGGGTAGAAGTCCTACCTCAATACTCGTACCGGTGTCTCACACCGTAATCCCGATCCGCTATACGTTAGCTCCACGGATCCATGCACAAATCCTAAATGCATAGTAACTTAGCTCATTAGTATCTAACCCGAGGTATCCTATGATACTAAATCATCTCATGGTGTCCTAGTGTGCCATTTAGGTTTATAAAATCATTGTACAAAGTTGAAATTTCAATCAGAGTTCAAAACAATAAAAACAGGTGAAAAATCACAAAACTGCACCACGCCCGGTCGGTTTGCCAGTTGCCCTGGTTCGGCCTGCCGAACTGCACAGTTCGGCTTGCCGGAAGAGCAGGTTCGGTCGGCCGAACATCTCCAGGTTCGGCCTACCGGTCGGATGAATCCGGCCTGTCGATCTTTTGAATTCGGCCTGCCGAACATGAAGTTTGGCCTGCCGATCTGGAAAAATTCTAGAATTTTTCACGCACGGGTCTCGGCATCCCGAATCCAAATCTTTAAATCTAACCTGTTTTCTCAATTTCCAAGCATGGATAATCATCATAAACAATAGAAAATCATAATATAACACTTTTTAATGCTTTAAAACAAGTTTTAAACAAGATTTTTGCAAAAATCCAAAAATAGAGAAAATGGAGGAAAAATGAAAAATCTTGATTCTAATCTGTTTTTGATGAAATGAAGTTTACATTCTAGCTAATCTAAGTCCATTTAACTTAGATTGAAGCTTTTCTAGGCTTAAAAACTCTTAAATTTCAAAATGCAAGAAAATTTGAAAAATAGAAAAACTTTGAATTTTAAAATCTAACCTCGAATCAAAGCTTGAAATCGTTGTTTTTGTTGTTGAATCTTGTTCCCGAGACTTCAATCTCCTAGCCCGAAGCTTGAAAAATGAATTTTGTTTAAAAATTTTAGAGAGAGAATGAGAGAGAGTGAGAAGAACCGAGAGAGAAAGACGAGAGAGATGTGCGAGAAAATGAGAGGAAGAGAGAGAGAGAAAAAATAAATTGAGAAAAAGAAAAAGCAGTTGTAGAAAACTGTGTGCAATAATACACTGTTTTTAAATCAAATTGCTTCATTGAAAATTAAATTAACAATTAAAATAATTTAAAATAATTAAAAATCATTAAAAGAGTAAAATAACATAAGTTTTTCTTATATGGTATGAAAGAATAATCAAAGTTTTTCTATTTTTCAAAGAATAATCAAATTAAGTTCTAAAACACTCATTATGGCACACTAACCCACCATTTACCATTTTAATTACACTTAATTAACTTTGGGGTGTTACATTATATGGTATGAAAAGCATTCCGAGGAATGTTTTATGTTAAGTGTTTATGAAAAACATTTTCACGTTTATAAGAAAAGATTTATAAATGATATTTTATGAAAAACATTTCAGAAATGTTATATAAAAAATGTTTACGTAAAATATTTCAAAAATGTTTTATGAAAAACGTTTACGAAAAATGTTTTCAGAAAATGTTTATGAAAAATGTTTTAAGAGAAAAGTTTCTAAGAGAAAAGTTTTTAAAACACGTTTAAATTATTTGTGAGATTATGCTTGAACTTACTGAGCAAACGCTCATTAAAATTTTTTTCATGTTGTAGGTAGTCCTAAGGGTGACCAGTAAGATTTGTTTGAAGAGCTCGGTGCTGTAGAGGATATACGCGAAGATTTGAGTATGGATGCCACCATAGTAAGTTTCCGTTGTTCAAAGAAAATATTTTCTCACTATATAATATAGTGTTTTCAAAGTTTTAAAATAGTCAAAGTTTTAAGAATTTTTTTCAAAGTTTTATGATATATTTACAAAACGTTTTATTTACTTATAAAGTTAAGTTTTAGTAAATGTTTCTTAATAAGTTTTAAGAAACGATTTGAAATAGTTTTAAAGTCAAATATTGAGCAATGTCTTAACTTAAATTGCAACAAAATTCGTAACAGTTTTTAAGAAAGTCAAGTGACGACTCGAAAAGACGAGGTGTCACAAAAATCTAGTTTCTTGAGTATCATTCTTCTCTTCTTTGCTTTAACTTACTGATAAGATTGCATTCTTTTGTTGCTAACCAGATTGCATCATGATTTTTTTTCCATATATGATTTGTTTTTGTGTTTAAATTTTGTGGATACTGGTTTATGAAATGGAAATTAGCATTGTAGTTTGATTTTGTGAGATGTGATTTTTGAAAGATTTGTATTTAGATTATATTTTTGAATGGTTATGTTGATCTTTGCTTGATCTTTTTTTTTCAATTTTTTCATTCAGATTTATTTGTTGGTCAAAGATTTAAAAAAAAAAAAGTTATGAACCGAAGATTTATTAAATCTTGGTTTTTTCATTTTCGGCTTGATCTACTCTTTTTTTTTTTTTTGAACTTTGAAACTTGGTAGGTTCCGAGATAGAATCTAATTGGTTCTAGTGAGTTTTGAGATAAGATCTGGCAGGTGATTTTTTTGATAGAATCTAGAGGGTTTCATGTTAGAACCTGACAGATTGTAAGAAGAAATCTGGCAGGTTTTAGTGGGTTTTGAGATGGAATCTTATCGGTTCAAAAAAATATGTTAGGATCAAGTAGGTTTCAAGTTGGATCCTAGTAGGTTACAACCTAGCACTTGCGCCGAAGACCACAGGCGGTTGGCGCTTCTTTGTTAAAAAAAAATGTTAGGATCTGGTAAACTCTAAGTTGGAACCTAAAAAATTACAATCTGGCAGCCATGCTGGTGACTGGAAGCAGTCGGCGTTTCATTCTTTCAAAAAAAAAAAAAGTTAGAATCTAATAGTTTATAAGTTGGAAACTTGCAGGTTCCAACCTGGCACCCCTCTTTTGTGACTGGAGGCGGGTTTTCGCAGGTTCCACGGTGGAAGCTAGCGGGTTCCACGATGAAATTTGACAGGTTCTATTTCTGGAGGAAGAGTAACTAAGTCTTTTAATAAATCTCTAATATGTAATAAAGGAATAGTTTTAATAAATGATTTGTTAGAGGGCATTTTTAATGAGGTGGTGCATTTGTAGGGCATTCTTGTAAGCTGTCATTTTTCTAAACATTAAAAACATAAATTACGTATCAAATATATGGGCCGGCCTGAATCGCTTGCAACTTGCCTGGATGGGCCATATGTCTCCTTTACCGGGCCATTCTGGTCCCCAACTCTTCATACAGGCCTGATATGGCCCATCTTTGCTTTTGACCCCTATGGGTTTGGGGGAGTGGGTGGGTGGGTCGGGCAGCCCATATTAACAACACTGCACACACACCGGGCGGCCCATATTTACAACACTGCAAACACACCTCCATAGCTATGCTTTATTGAAATGGTGAATAGGTATATCTTCATATTTGGAAAATTCAAAATAAATGGTACCTCACAGTTTTAGAACATAATGCTATGGTACTTTCTTCTCACTTTGTGAGACAAAATAATCTTGGTGCCCTTTTTTTGTTGTTGTTGCGTTTTTTTTTTTTTTTTTGGGGCACTACTCCGGGATTAGGGGAAAAAGTGTTTCAATAGTATCTCATTTCTTGGAGTGTTTGGAACTAAATATAAGTAAATAGTGTTTTAAACTTTTCCAGTAGTTAGGACCTATGAAAGCAAATGAAAAAAGGCATATAGGACAATCAAGTTCCAAAAAAAAGTGTACACGGTATTTTATTAACAGTTTTAAAAGTATGAGCTATCCATTTAGTATTATCTAAATAGGGAGATGCCAATTCACTATTTCAAAAAAAAAAAAAAGACGTATCAGAATCTAATTTTTCCTAAAGAAGAATAACAATTCAACAAAACGTATATTACGTTTGGTAGAGTGCAAAAATGTGAGGAAAGAAATTGGTGAAGAGATTTTAGAGCAGAAAAGAATTGAGTTGATTTGTTGAAAGCAAATGGGGTAGGAAAGAACTAGATTTTTAAACCTTTTTAACTTTGAAATTTAAGAAAATAGAGCGGAAGATGTTGCACTAAAAACAGGGGTATCACACAACCATTTTCCTTTTGAATATTACAACTCAATTGTCCATTCATCTTGTATAAGAGTACAACAATAACGTAAATTTGTATAGACAAAATCCTTCGTCATTTCTCTCTCTTAATTATATCCTTTTTATTTTTCCCTTCTCCCTTGTTCCAATTTTTATCTCTCTCATCATTAATATCATAGAAATGAAACTATATTTTATAGGAAGTTATTGATATTCTACCATAGATTACAAGGGCTTTTTCTTTGCAAGGATCCATCAAAAGTGTATCCTGTCAAATCGTTAAATCTGGTTAAAGTTATTATTATTATTTTTTACATGAGGATTAAAAGAGAGATTCATATAGATAGGTTACTTTTTCAGTTGCAATCCAAGAAATTGTCAAATGAAAAACTTGAATTAAGGTACCACAATTAGAGTGTTTTTGTTTCAAGGATTCAATGAGTTTAAATCAAGTTTTTGAGCCAAGCAAGCGTTTTAAAGCAAAAAAAAAAAAAAAAAAAAAAAAAAAAAAAAAAAAAAAACCTTAAATTTTAAGATATTTGAACTCAAGTTTTAAATTTTTTTCTCACAAAAATCTTTAAATTCAATCTCAGTGTCAGATTTTATTATTTTTTTAAACTCAAAATTAATTAACATTCAAATATAAATTTAAACTACTGTTTCAAATTACACTTTTCAAATTTTACTCTTAAACAAAAAAAAAAAAATTCAAATCACTATATTTTAAACCCATGATCTAAACGGATCTTTAGCTCAAAAAAAAAAAGAAAAAAGGACTCCAATTTTTTTCCCTTCAAAATCTGTCCTTTTTAGCTGGTACCGGCATTTCGCCAGTCTGGATTCCAGGTGCGCAGCCCCCACAAAGCAAGCTGCAGCTGCAAGCTGCAGTCTTCAGGGTATGCTGGATACATATCGCATCCACACCTTAATTTGCTTGAATTATAAGTCTTCAGAGATCAGAATCTAATTATGAATAATTGAATTTCCTTCGTACGTTTTCCTTTATAAGTAATACACAGAATAGAAAAAGGACTCTCTATCTGTCGACCGTACGACAAAAAATAATATCATCCATGCGTTATGATATTACCAGGCTTCCTTGGGTAACACCAGATAATTGGTCCCCAAAAACCATTGAAGGCTGCCCAAATATTTTTGTTCTTTTTTTCTTTTTGTTCTTTGCTATATTAAGTAAGTTTTTGACTCATCAACTAAGACCTGTTTGATTGCTCTTATAAGAATTTGAATCTATGTTCGAACTTTTTTTTGAAGACATAAGTACTAAACCTGCTGAGGAATATCAAATAAAAGTGGATGAAATGGACTTTAGTTCTCAGAAAATAGAAGACTAAAAAGGTGTCCATTACAATTTTTTTACAAGTTAAACACCAATAGAAATTGTGCAATATACGACGTTTACAACACGAGGATTTTTAAAATTATCTCAAGGTGTGCAAAAAGTTTCACAAGAAGTATTGCAACAAACACATGTTGTATGAACAGATCAAAATTTTATGTATTGTCAGCATGTTCTAAAGAAATAAGGAAAAACATAATTTAGAGTTATAACATGTGGATGCATTGTTTTTCTTTTTCAACCTTAATCAGTTGAGTGTATAGATTCCAAGTGATTTCCTGAGGTGTTCAAATTGTGCGGAATTGAGTGCTTTCATGAGCAGGCAAGCCAGTAACTTAAACTGGGCTCACATGACGGTCTTTATGGATATAAACCATGCCAAGTTTTTTTTTAATGTTACTACATGTAAGTGCAATTTTTTGTTGTAAAATAAAGTTTGATATATATGTTATATTATTGTGTTTAATTATTCTTTATTTTGACAAATCTTTAGGGCCCTTAATGATTGAAAGCTTGTAATGAGACTCAATGTAACAATATGACAAGGAGGTAAAACGGCTTATAAATTCCGTAATTGTCCAAGGCAACCCGGCAACGGTAAATGTGGTTAGTTTGTTTTATTTCACATGCGGGATATACTTTTTACTGATATTTGTATGGTTGAGCTCTCAAGAAAGGATTTTTACATTGGTAATAATTTACTTGAGCTTAGAATTGTGTAGGTAAAGCAGTTAAGTAGGTTTCTTAGTTTTTAGGTAGTAAAAATTTTTGTGTATATGACAATATGTTGTAACATTGTGTACATGAAATATATTGTAAATATTTTTGAGTTAAATGTAAATATATGATTTTATAATCAAGGCCTTGTATTAATGGATATGAAACGGAATTGGCCATCCCATAGGAATTCATAGATTCATCGAATTTTTTTTTACCAATTTTATACGATGGCTTTATGCAAATGCTGTCATGCAAAACACACCTTACACAATGGGTTTTGCTAGAAACCGTCATGTAAGATGCAATGAAAATGCGCCCCAACCTTACGAAACCTTATGTTTCATGATGGTAAAAAAAGCTCATGTGTTTTACTTATTATACTACGACAAAGAATTACACAATGGTTTTTTAACCTACTAAAAATCCGTCATATAATCTATTTTGTACAATAAAAACCGTAGTATAAACTTTCTATGATAGTTTTAACCATCGTGGATTGCACAATTTTTAGCAGTGAAAAAGTTATTTGGGAGTCTATAATGTTCCTTAAAAGAATAGAGTAAAAAATTCAAACTCTATATTTGTTTTTTTAAACCATCGTGGATTATACAATTTTTAGTAGTGAAAAAAATTATTTGGGAGTCTAAAATATTCTTAAAAAAAAAAAACTAGAGTAAAGGATTCGAACTCCATATTTATGGTAGGGTAACATGTGAATTAAATTACCAATAAAGCTAGGCTTGCTGTCATCAGTCTAGAATACAATCTCAACAAGGAGTTTTTTTTTTTAACCACTACATGATACTTTTTTTTCCTAAAAAATGAGAGCAAATTTTGTACTTTATGATGGAGTTATGAGAAAAATAACCGTTATTTTTATATAATAATATATCATTACACCTCTTGTATATATACACTGCATACATAAATTGTATGTTTCAAATATATCACTCACGCATTAAAAATCGGCATTAATATTATCATAAGCGACTTACCCTATTCCCTATTACACTTGAAGCTCTGGATTGCCCACATGATCAAATCTGAGGTACAGAGAGAAATCACAATCGTCAAGACCCAATTGAACTGCACGTACGTTTCTTGGTGTCGATTAATGCTGCCTGGTTTTCCCATCTGCCAAGTTAATTTCAAAATCGTACCTTTTCTTTCCGCAGAGTTAGGTCGATTATCTTTTTGGATTTTAATGTCAACTTGTGAACTTTATTTCTCTAAAATTAAATGGTAATCAAACCTTGAACCTTAAGTTCCACGTTCCAAACAGTGCCAGGCTGCTGGCCAAGTTGGTGTAAACAGCCAGCAGTCGCCTTGGATTCCACAAGATTTTTTTTTAATTATTATTATTTTTTTATTTTTAGAACTTAATAACGAGTCACAGACACACCAGCCAAAGCAGATAACCCTTTATACCTGAGACCACACCCTTCGATAGAAATGAATGGCTATCAGTAACATTCAGTTAGGAGAAACGTATGCTAGAGGCTTGATGATGAGAAAGTATCTTAGCATAATAAGATTGAGCACATGTGACGCTCATTTTAACAACGAAATTGATAGTCTTTTGTTTGATTAAGGACCATGATTTAGTAGCATTAGGGCCACCATCAACTCTGCTTAAAGATAACTCTGGCGAAAACAAGATAATATTGTTAATAATATCTAATTATAACTCCTTAATTAAGTTGATTGTCATCTAATGTGTTGGTATAAAACTTACCAAACTGATGACTTCGCTAGATTCCCCATGATAATAATATAGATAATTTATAGAAAAAAATCCAAGATATTTCCAGAATTTCAGTGCTAAAGACTGTAATATATTCTAGATGTCAAAATATTTCTTGGCAAAATTTTGGGAGAATTTTGATAAATATTAAAATATTGATTCATACTAAAATGGAGTTGGTTTTTTTTTTTTATTATTCTGGAACTTCGAAAAATATAAACAAACTTAGAAAAAAAATTGTACAAATTGATACTCATTTTTTCTTATTATCAATAATTCATTAGATAACTAACATATTTATACTTAAAATTATTTTTATTTTTATTTTTATTTTTATATTTACTACACTAAAATGGACAGTTGTGCAACAAATATTATTACTAACATAATTGGGATATCCTAGCACTATGATGCTAACTGTTCTATCTTATCATTTATTAAAAAAAACATTATTTGAAAACAAATATCTATAATTTCAATAATTGTTTCTAGATATTTCCACTTGTAGATATCTTTTAAAGTTAAAAACTTTTAGTACTATTATTTTCACCGATATCAATATTTTTTATCCTTCATAAAAACATTCATTATTTAGGGTGATTATTGAGGCATAATACCTTTTATTTTCTATAAATTTTATACCAGATAAAGGCACCATTTGTTCACGATGATCTCGGTTTGGTTCGTTGGTGTTTTGTGCAAAATTCTTATGGAACCAAAAATGTAGTTTTGAATTTTAGGACTTTAGGACAAGATGCCTCATTTTGAATTTTTTCCATATATATCTAGGACGTTTATAATTTTTATGTCCGCTTATAAACCAAAAATTATAGTACATGGTTACTTAATCTAATTTAAACGAGCTTAAATATATTTACTTTACTAAGAAAATTCTAACGTCACTTTTTATTGGTTGTAAACTAGTGATATAAAAATTAGCCAAATCCAATTTTCATTTATTTCGATTGGATATCAAAAGGTCATAAGGCCATGTAAAGAATTAAGGACTAAAATATGTATAATGAGAAATCAACGTAAAAATATCTACAAGATATAAACTGATGATTGCACTTGTTTCTTATTAATTTTCTTAACGATCTATTCCCCATTTTAAAAAAAATTCACTGAATTCAAAATTTGCATTAGTCTTATACATTTTATAAAATTGTTTGGTTCGATTTTAAAAGCATACCTGTTTCTCAATAGGGAACCATATATATGATGCCTTACTGATACGTTTATATGTGTTCAATATATATATGTATGTATGTATGTATGTATGTATGTATGTATATGTATATGCGCGCGCGTGTAGAGCTGATATTTTGCTGTTCTCGATCATGCACTTGTTGCTGCAAGAAAAGTAATTCGCAAAAATTGTTATTGTTGTCTCATATTTGTGTGTTATCATTTTGGATTGACAGGTACAAAAAATTTTATGTTTTCTTGGATTTATTCATAATATAGCTATATCACAATTAAATGTTGCGATTTTTTATAACACTACTAACAATCCGTATTATAGTCTAGACTTTTATGTTAGTTCATGCCCCCTCTAAAATAATTTCTAGCTCAACCACTTTAAAAATAAACAATCAATGAATATGAATCAATTTTCACCCATAAAATCACATTATAAATGTTATACATATATTTAAAAATATATTAATACACCAAATGATATTTTCTGATTGTGAACTGTAATGTTTCAAATATGATACTACAAAATCAAGGACAAAAATATTAGTATTAGTGAGAATATCAATACGATACATTTAAAGACTATAGACGATCAAAAAATTTATATTAATGACAATATTGGAAAAATTATGAAAATTTTTTGAAAACACAATTTTTTAATATTCTAGGATTTGATAGAAATTAAAAACACATAAAGAAACAAGTATCACATAAGAAACTTTATACATATTAGATAAAAATCTTATAATCATAAGACAGTTTGATGAGGTTTAAATATGGTTGGATTTCCTTTTAATTCAAGTAATAGTAGTAGCAATTAGAAGACTAGAAAAAATTATTCATTATATAAGTTTGTTAGGATTTTTAATCCTATTTTTGTGTTGTCATCTATCATAAAAATATGTCATTTCGTGGTAATGTTAAGAATTAATTGGTAAATATTTCCAAATTCTTCTTACTAAGTTTCTTGTTTGTTTTAATTTATGGTAATGAATTTTGACTTCAAGATTCAAAAACTGGTTATTTTGGCTGGTATCTTTTTGTAAAAGGTTTTGTGAGTAATATTGGGTACTTCTTTGATTTATTCAGATTTATGTGATTGAGTTTTTCTTAATAAAATTTGGAATTATGAGCAAAAAGACAACTAGTAGAATTGACTTTCTTGTTTTGTTTCTAGCTTCTATTTTCTGACTGCAGGAAACGTCCGTTTGTCTGTACAGTCAAAGCATATTTATGTTTGTTAAAATAGCTTCTGACACAATAGAGTCAAACTTTCCCGATTTGTTTCAAAGTAAGGATTTGACAACTAGGATCTAAATTTCATTTTGATTTTAATTAGATTAGACCCCTAGAATTAGGAGAAGGAATCTGGACACTTCTTTAGGGGCAGGCATTGCCTATTTAAAAGATCACATATTGTGATTTATCTCTAGAGCTTCATTGTGAGAGAAAAATAGAGCATTCCTTAGGCTTAAATATTTAGCTCTCAAACCTTGTGTTGCTGTTGTGTATTCTTCCAATATAGAAAGTTTGATTAGGAGATGTTTGTGGGTTGAAAGCTTAGAATACATTAGTTGGATGGAAGACGAGCAAAGTCAACTTAGAGTAAGATGAAGAATTTGGAGGAAGACGAGTTGTTGAAGGAGATATCATGGATTTCAACATTGGCATAGATTCTAGGCTTTCTTGTAATTCTAATCCTTATAACCATAATTCTATATTAGTGGTTTCTTCTTATTTATGGTGTGAGTAGCACCTATGGTTTTTTTTTTTTTTTGCAAGGGTTTTAGGCTACACTAAAGAACTATATCGTTGTGTTCATATTTTTAATTTATACACTTTTTAGTTTACACAGTGTATATTTGATTATTGTTTGCACAAGATACCATTAATGTGCTATGTATATATAGAACATTGTTTGTTTTGTCCGTCATATCCCAACAAATGGTATCAGAGAGGAAAACAGTACGTACAGTGAGATCTTGGGATCATGACCATATGGAATGACAACATGAAAAAAAAAATACTATTAGGCTGCATCTCCTTGATGGCACAAATTACTTCTATTGGAAGGTATGGATGAGAGCCTTTTTGAGCTTAATTGATGAGCATGTATGGAGAAATGTTGAAATTACATGGACGCCCACCAAAAATTGAGAGAGATGGAATTTCTGTTCCTAAAGATTTAAAAGATTGGTCTTCAATTGAGACTGATCCAGCCATTTGGAATTCTAAGGGTTTGAATGCAACTAACCAATTTAAATTAATTTCTTCTTGTACGAGGCAAAGGCAACACGGAGGAAATTAGATGTGGCTCATGAGGGAACTTCTGGAGTAAAAAGATCAAAACTTTAAATGTTGGCTTCCGAATTTGATCAAATTGTGATTAAAAAAGACAAAAAATTTTCTGACTTTTACTTTAAATTGTGCGATGTTATTAACTCATCTTTTGTTTTGGATGAAGTTTATATGGATGAACAAATCGTGCTAAAGATTCTAAGATCTCTACCAGAGAGATTTCACGCCAATGTGACCACCATCGAGGAATATTGTGACTTAGACACTATGACAGTCAAAGAACTTGTGGGTTCTTTAAAAACCTATGAGATGATGTTGAAGAACAAAAAGAAAAACAAAGACTGAGACATAGCATTTGTCGCAAAAATTGACGGGGAAGACGAACTCTCTGACAATGACCTCCCAAATGATGTTATCACGTAGCTAATTTAAAGCTTTCAAAAATTTTTGAAGGACAATTTCTCCAGTAGAAACAATAAGAAGTAATTTGGACTACTGAGACGAAACTAGAGAAACAGGAACCGTGGGAACAACAGCAATGAGACAGGCATTGATAAGAAAAAAGGCATACATTACAATGAATGTGAAGGGTATGATCATGTTGCAATTGACTGTGCCAACACTTGAGCAAAGAAAAGAAACAACTACCAAGGCATTGCTGTTACTTGGAGTGATGAATAGGAAGAATCTCATGATGAAGTGGTCAACGATTTTCGTGCTTTTATCGGAAAAACCATCGTCGATATTGATGATGGAGATGAATCTGAAGATAATGAGGGCCACTCCTTAAATGAACTCCAAGAAGCTTACAACAAATTGTATGCCTCATGGAGAAAGATGGTTGCAAAGAAGGATATGCTTAAAGAAAAAAATTACTAGTTTACTACAAGAAAAGAAGTTGTTGGGGAAAAAAAAAAAAAAAAAAACCTCTCCGAGGCAACAGCTGGCTAACACCATAGAGAGACTTCAAGCTGTCGCTATAAGTTGGCTCCAACCAGGGAGGTTATACAGAAGCTTGGCATCGGTGCTGTGAAACTTGATAAGGTGCTGAGCCTTATAAATGAGCCTTATAAAACCCTGATAAGAAAAAGCATGATTTGCTCATTGCACTTACTATTCGTTCTGTCGACACATGCACTTTGTAATGTATGTACTTACTTTTGTTCATATATTCAATTATTCCAAAACTTGCACATATCTGTTCACGCACTTGATTTTTTCTTGGTCATTATATAGCCTGAGTGTGAAATTTTCAGGTTTCATTGTTTTATTAAAAAATATGCTATGATTTTGAGTGACATTTCTTTCTTTATGTTTCTCACTTTCTTGATGCTTTCAAGAAAAGGTTCAAAATTTGCGGTTCTTCAGAAGAAATAATTGAGGGAGAGATGACATCATCATGGACATATTTGTGACATGATTATTAAACGGAAGAACATCCTTTTGAGGGGGAGAGAAAACACAGTGTCTGTAGCTACAAAGCTCGCTGATCACACAATGCAGAGATCATACCCGCTGTGGCCTCAGACTAGATAAAACTTACACTGATCTCACCGCTCCTACAGTTGATAGTTTCACTATTGATTTGCTTTGTGACGTTAATTCTTTGCCCTCTTTTTATCAAAAATGGAGAGAAAAAGTGAAACTTATTTATTTTGCAGCATCATATTCTTGGCTAATTCTTTTTGTAGGCATATGTAGTCTTGTATTTCGGATTTTATGGATTATTGTGACATTTGTTTTGCAGGTGCTAGTGATATATGACTTTTGATAATTAGGATGCTAAAGGCACAGATTGTTAGGACTTTTAATTCTAATTTTGTATTGTTATCTACTATAAAAAATATTTACGATTTCATGGTCATGTTAGGAATAAATTGGTGAATATTTTTGGATTTTTTTAGTTGAGTTTCTCAGTTTGTTTTCATTGATGGTGATGTGTTTTGATTTTTAAGAATGGGAAACTACTTATTTTGGTTGGTATCTATTTATGGAAATTTTGTAAGTAATATATTTTTTTAATTTATTCAAATTTATTTGATTAAGTTTTTTGCAATAAAATTCGAAATGAAACCTAAGGAAAAAAAAAGAAGATAGAATTGACGTTCTTATTTTGTTTCTAGTTTTTATTTTTTGACTGTAGGAAACATTCGTCTATCTACACAATTAAAGCATGAAGTCGTCTGTTAAGACAGCTTTCAACGCAATAGAGTCAAACTTTCCTAATTCGTTTCAAAGTAAAGATTATAGCTAGGATCTAAATTTCATTTTGATTTCAAGTAGATTCGACCCTAGAATTAAGAGAAGGAATGTAGACACTTCTTTAGAGGCAGGCTTTGCCTCTTTAAAAGATCACATATCTTGATTCATCTCTAGAGTCTCATTGTGAGATAAAAAACAGAGCATTGTTTAGTTTAAATGCTTAGCTCTCAAACCCTATGTTGCCATTGTGCATTCTTCGAATCTAAAAAGTTCGAGGACGAGCTATTTGTCGGTTGAAGACTTGAAGCACGTTAGTTGGATGGAAGAGGAGCAAAGTTGACTTGGAGTAAGACAAGGATTCGGAAGGAAGACGAGTCACAGAAGGAGATATTGTGGGTTTCAACATTGGTATAAATCCTAGGCTTTTTTGTAATTTCAATCCTTATAACCATAATTTAGTATTAGCGGATCTTCTTATCTCCGATGTGATTAGTACCTATGGTTTTTTTGGAACGGATTTGGGTCACGCTAAAAAACCATATCATTGTGTTCATCTTTTTAATTTACACAGTGGTTATATTTAATTATTGTTTACACAGGGTATCATTAACGTGTTCTATGCGCACATAACACTGTGTTTTGGCTATCACGTAGCACCAAAGTTATTGATGAAATAAAAAAAAAACATCTAACAACTCATTTAAAAATTCAGAAATTTAATAAAACTACGTACGTACATAGCACACTACAAGTTCACCGAAATTGATGTTTGAATTTATATTCTCTGATATTTTCAAAACTTTTACATGTTTTTTTTTTTACATTAAAAACTTATTTCGTTATATACCTCAAAAATTATAAAATTTTGCAAAATTTTTGTCCATGTTCCAAACAACCATAGAATTCTCGACTAGTGCCGAAGAACCAAATTTTTTGATGTTGAGCTTTTTGAGCAGTGGTGTTACCTGGAACAAATATTATTTCTACTTTTCTCACTTCTATATATTATATGGGAGTACTTTTTCTAGGATTACCACAGCAAAAGTCATATATGTGTGTGTGTATATATATACACACACATAAATACATATTGGTTTTAAAGTAATTATATACTATGCGAGTTGCCTTTACAAATTATAATTATTCGTTCTTGCATTTATCTATAAAAAAATATTATATCTTTCGTTCACAAATTGCCATTAAAAGCAACAATTCTAACTATTTGATATGTCATTTATATTCGGCCGTTGATGCCATTAATATTAAAGACATTATTATACATTGTATGATGCCCCGATTTGCAGAACTATGAATCATATTGTTGATTACTAAGAAGTCAAAGCTGATTTTAGACAGCTGGAAGGTAAATCCTTATATAGTTTTGCTTTTTTTTCCTTTTTTTTTCCCTTCTTATCCTTTAATTTGGGCTGTCGGAACTTAATTTGTAGTTCGGAGGCCTAAGTTTGACTAACTATTATTTCCACGCAGATATAGTTTCAAGAAGTGGGGGTTAGGCGATTAAATTGACATGCCCAAATCTGTTAGCATCTAATAATTAGGAAATAGGGATTAATCTCATGATACCCCTAAACTTTGAAGTCATGATGCCTAGTTTGCCTTCTGAAGTTTAAAACTCTCACTTAATTTGTATCCTGAATTTTGACTTTAGTCCTGCTACACTTTTTTGTCAGAAATTCTGTTAAAATCAGATTGATGTTCTTAAAGTTTAGGGGGCGGCAATTAAGATTAAATGAAACTTGGATAGGAATTTGAAAAATTGCACGCAAAGAGAGCACTTGCCATGCCTCTTGGACAAGGAAAAAAAGAGAAATAAACTAACGGATGACAATATCAAATATATATCGTGTAGATATATAGCAAAAACCCTCAAATTACGTTCTTATAAGATAATAATTAAGCCGTGTCTCTTGGCCCGAGGAACGGTTGTTAATGTTGAGTTTAGATATATTCTTTTTTTCTTTTCTTATTAGAACTCCTCCCCTACTTATTTGCAATGTCATTTAAATATATTAATTTAAGTAAATAAATAGGAACTAAATAATAAATATTAAAAATATTTGAGCTATTCTGTTGGAGTGGGTTTCCAAACATCAGTCTTCTTTTATTTATTCTGCTGCTCTCCACTGTGACTCTAGCCGTTAAGCCTTGTGTGACGTTGGAATTACTAACAGAGAACGTTCTGACACTTAGTCCAGACAATTAATGGCGAAGAGGCAAAGAATAGGGGAAAAAGGAATTCTAGATTAGGAGTGTAAGGAAGGAAGAATGAGAAAAAAGGATCCCTCTTCTCGGGTTTTCATCTTCCATTTATGTTAAACTTGCCTTGATGATTGGTAGGACCATGATCATATTTGGACACATCATGAAATGTTCATTGTTCTCTTTTCTTGTCATCTTCTTTAGGATTCACGTATATTCAAGTGTTTCTTCTTGTTGTGCAAGTAACAAGACACGTATTTCATTATTAGTGGTTTCCCTGACATAAAGATGTGTATATTTCTCAATGGTCGCCCTAATATCGTCAAATTTAAATTTAAGGGATCAATATCTCGATATCAACTTGCATGTTGAGATATCGATCTAGCTTCTACTTAGAAGACGTCGTTCTCTAACTTTTGGTTGTATTGATTATTTAATTTGTTCTTATTGTCTCGTAATGCAAATCGATATCGAGCATCGAGCTAGTATGACACGTGTCGACTCGTTATTGGCCCTGTGAAAAATCCCCCAACATATTCAATAAAATATCACAAGTTAATTGAAAAAATATATCAATAAAACAAAAAAAAAAAAAATTGAACAATAGATCTTGACCCCTAATGCTATTGTCCTTAGTTAAAGCTTTCCTTCCTTAATCCCAATACAATGTTCCTCTCTTGTCTCTTCATTTAAAAATTAAGCTTTCCGTGTCATGCTAGAATTTCAAAAGGATAAATTATGGGCGGTGCTAATAAGATAGTGAAAATTAATTTGCTAGGGAAACCAAAAAAAAAAAAGAATTTCACCGTAGAAGAAATTCTTGAAGGAAAAAAAATCGCAAGAATTTGATGTTGATATTTGAGGCAAATTAGAAATGTGTGTGCACATATGTATATGTATATGTGTGTGTGTATATATATATATCATGGATTGCAATGCAGCCGCCAATGCATGACTTTCACTTTCTTAATTCTTCGTAGTTTTTTTTTTTTTTTGGTTGTTTAGCACATATTCCACTTAAATTAAAAGTCGGTTTTTTTTTTCCTTTTGAAAATATATTAGAACTCGTTTCCACTTGATTGCCAAGTCCATGGACCATGATTTAATTATATACATCAAACATGATTTCCGTGTCGCATGTTTTATTAGCCAGACGATATAATTATCCCAAAGTCGCATCACAATTAAAGCCGTGACTATAGCATATAAACCGGAAATACGAAGAAAATTAAATATTGCATTATAAAATTGCAATACACATATGTACTACGCGATTATAACGAAATATTGATTGATTTCCTTGCCAAAACAAACAAATTAGAAAAAAAACAAAAAAGAAGGCCAAATAATAAAGAACCAACAAATGAGGGATGGTTTTTTTTTCCTCCTTTTCTTTGTTTTTTTTTCCTACATTATCATTAATAACAAATTTTGTCACCCTTTTTTGTCTCTTAACTCTAAACAAAACCTTCAAAGACCCTGATCCCTCAAACTATGAAAACATAGATAGGACTTTTGGGAGAGAGAAAATATTGTCCCCAAAAAACTAAATCTATTTACAAAACTAGACAATGCACTAAATCACTAGTCGATCAATCCAAGCATAAATATAATTAATTAATTAATTAATTACTTGAATTAATAATATTCTTCTCATCACAAGGCAGCTGCTTTCCCTGGTTGTGCATGACGAGAAAATGGATTCAAGATCGGTTTGGCGAGGGGCAAAGTCGCCGGAGAGTTGCCGCCTGTGGGGGCTCCACCGGCGGGGTTGGTGGTGGCAACACGCTCGCAAGAGGGGCACATGGTAAGGGTTGTGGCCGGAAGTTGCATGTAAAAGGGTTGTGAGGTTTTCAAGGCTCTTAGCTCTTGAAGTTCCTTTTGTAACCTCCTATTCTCTTCAGTCAGTGTCTCGCAACATCTCTTTAAATACTCACAATCCACCTCCGTCTGCTTCAACTTTGTCCTGTGTCATATACAGTTAATAATTTTGACCCATTAGTCGATTTAATTTCCCGAGAGAAGTGTTGCAATTACTCAAATATTTACAAGATTTAAAGCATATGACCAACAACAGAAAATTTAAGGAACACCCAATTAGAGAAAAATAATAAGACTACCGGTGTTAAGTGACACAACTACCACCCGCTAAGACTATTTTATATATTAACGTGTGGTGTTCATTATTACGGAATTCTTCGTTAAAGCAACAAAATTAAATAATATTTAAAGAAATAACGTTAAATAAAAAAAAAAATGTGTACCTTGCTCTTCTGTTTTGAAACCACACTTCAACCTGACGTGGTCGGAGATTCAACTGTTTTGCCAGGGCAAGCTTTTGCTTCTGAAAAATATATATCATATAAAGAAATAAATGCATTTATTTATTCCTTAATACCTTGCTTCTTCGAATATTCATTTGTTGACTATTAACTAAAATAAATATTTCCATAGTTTTACCAAACAACAATTCTAGTCTTTGACGGGTTATTATTATATGTCAAAAAAAAAACTCAATATTTGGTCAACAAATATAGCATTAATATTTTAAAAAAAACAAATATTCACTTACGGGATTAAGAGTGCTGTGTTCCTTGAAACTCTCTTCAAGAAAAGCGGATTGTTCTTTAGAGAGCCTGAGTTTCTTCCGAGTTGACCCGTTTTCCTCGTCGTCGCTCGCTCTTGAACTCATTCTCTCAGCATCCAACTCAGTACTATTAATATCTCTTTTATTATTATTATTGTTATTGTTGTTGTTATTAATATAGTTATAATTATAATTATTTCTTCCACTTCCCGTACTACTACTAGTTCTGACGCAGAAATCCATATGAAACGACGACAAAGTGCTGTTCGGCGACGATATCGTCGCCCCTTCTTCTGTCTCTTCTGTCGCCGGCGCCACCGCCGGCGCCGGTAGCCGGTTGACGTCAAACCCCTTTCCCGGTCCATCTGATGAACCCGGTTCAGATAGAACCACTGTCTCAAATATTGAAAAAAAGAAAACCAAAAATGAGAAAACCAAGGGAAAAAAACCCACTGAGAACTCGATCCTTATTAAAAAAATCATCGAGAAAATAAAAAACATAAAAAATTTGGATTTGGCCAGGTGGGATGTCTTGTATCATGTAAATGTTATTTTCTTTTGTAGCAGGAAAAAAAAAGGAAAGAAAGTAGTAGTCTTGTTTGGTTGCCAGGAAAATCGACCGGAAACTTGGAAAAGGCTTTAATGATAAACAGCTCTAGAAAAGAAAAAGAAAAAAAAATGCATTTCTGCATGCAAAAACATATACGAATATTAATACACAAATCATTATGGTTAAAAAATATCAATCACTATTAAAAAAAATCCATTGTTTTCTTAAATAATTTCACGATTTTCCCGGGAAAAAAATATATTTAAAAGAAAAAATAATGAAAAAAGGGAAATTCAGAGCGAGAGAGGAGAAAGTACAGTTATCAGTAAGCCAAGGGAAGCGAAACTGTGATGAGGTGTTGATCATGTGGGCACGGGGAACCGGGGAAGACGGTAAAAGATCAAGCTGAAGTGGAACCACTGGATCTGCAGAAACCCTTCTTCTTCTGATCATCTCATGATCATCCACATGATCATCATG
Source organism: Artocarpus hirsutus (assembly GCA_946598075.1). Lineage (NCBI taxonomy): Eukaryota > Viridiplantae > Streptophyta > Magnoliopsida > Rosales > Moraceae > Artocarpus > Artocarpus hirsutus. The sequence goes on along the minus strand of CAMOHE010047118.1, from coordinate 10,115 downwards.
ATCATCATCTTGATCTGATCTGCAAAAGGCATTTCCTAAACCCATGCAAAACCCTAGCTCGTTCTTCTTGTTGTTGTTATTAGACATATTTTTCTTCTGGGTTTTTTCAAGAAACGAAAATGGCGTTGGAGATTCACCTAAGCTCAAACCAAGCTCCATTTTTATTATTATTTGGGACTCTGATGAAAAAAAAAAAACCAGAGAAGATGGTTTTTGTTTGCTTGTTGGAATGGAACAAAAGAAAGACGAAGACTTGAGGACTTTAAAAAGGAGCGAAGAAAAACCTTATCAGATCTTTTTGACGTGTGAAAAAAATTAATTTTTATTTAAAAAGACTAGAAAATGTAAAATGAAAAAGAAAAAAGAAAAAAAAAACAGAGTTCTAGAAAAATTAGTCACTTTTTTCTATTTCTTTTTTGCCTTGTATGTGTATGCGCTAATAAAGATTGACCGACAAAATCCAGGTTTGACAAATGCACGTGAATCTATTTAATTATACGGCGGTATATACACGGGAGGGGGATCATATATCAAAAGAACAAAATAGAGGGAAGGATTTTGTCTAAGTAAGAAATATTATGGGCTAAATTAAAAAATACAAATAATATAAGATAAGCCTAATATAGGTTTTGAAACTGTTACCTCTAGTTAAAATTATTTTTTTTTTGTAGTTGTGGATAATCATGTGTAGATTTATTTATTTTTTTAACAAAAGAAAGTGCCATCAAGAAAACAAATGTTGAATAATATTCTATTATTTTTTGAGGGAATAGGGAATTGATAATCATTAACCCTAACTAATTAATGCTGATGATATTCAGGTACAAAGTGGACAAAATTGATTTAATTGATTTTCCTCATGACAAAATCATATAGCCCTTTGAAATCAAAGTCTCAACGGTTGATTAAATTATTAACTAATTGATAGGTAATTATTTGGGATTACGTGATTATGTTTTCTTTCTTTTTTTTTTTCCTAGTCTAACTTAACTGAATTATTGTGTTTGCTAACCGAAAAGGGCCACACTTATCATCATGGCTTATGGGGGAAAAAATGATAACTTCATTCAACGGCTGGGATCATCTGGGGACAATTGAATTGTTGTCATCATCATGGTAATAAAGGTAAACAAAACTATACTGTGTTCTTGTTTGTTTTCAACTGATAACCAGTTACTAATTTAATCCCAATCCAAATGGTTTTTTTTTTTTTTTTCCAATAGTACTCAAAATTTTCTCTCATTTTTTAATTCCTGACTGACGCATATTGAAATAGAATGACTCATATGGGATAGAGTTAGATCGCTGGCTCACCAAACAGAGGAATGCAACTTTACCAACTATTGTCCCACATGGCATCCAATAATTGGGTGGAGACAAATCAAAACACACATCCATAAAATAATATTTTTTTCAAGAAATTATGAAGAAAATAATGAAGCATGTGTGAAAAGAAAGAAAAGACAAAACATAGAGGAAGCATTATAGTCAGATTAGCATGAGATTTGACCATTATAAAATGTTTTACTTAGGCAGACAAGGCGACCATCTTTTACTATTTCAAGGGGAGGAGTCTTTTTTGTACTTTCTTTTTATTTTTCTATTCTTGTGGTCTTATGGGAGCAGGTTGCTTTTGTGTCTTTTAAGCAGCTAAAGGGTACATGCCCAGCCACACCCATCAAAACTTCCTTGAAACTATCATAAAAGCCACCACACAAATGGTATCCAATGGTCTCTATTGCACTGCCCCTCTATCAGTAATTTATTGAATTCTCTGTTTGTCACCACCTATCAATATGTTCAATCACAAAAGGGTATTCATTATATATAATATTGATATTTTTTAGGATACCCATTATATGATTGAAGGGGAAACAAAAGTGCCCTTTTTTTAAAATTTTTCATTAAGCATTTTGTTTTAAATTGTATTTAAAATTTTTGTTTCTTTTTTTTAATAACAGCACTACTAATGAACCTTATGAAATTAAAAACATTCTAATCACAAAATAATGGGTATAAAATAATGGGTATCAATTTACAAGATACATTATATACTAAATTGAGACATATTGTTTTGTGAGTAGTAAGATTATAACCTTGCAGGGCTAAAAATGTTCTTTATTTTTTAATTTTTAAACATATAGTTGAGTTATGGAATATGAATTTGAATTTGTTTCAGTCTTAAAAATGAAAAGCATCAAATAAAAAAATTCAGAGTTTGTTTGGTGTGCAGGTTTCAAAATGATATGATTGAAGCGTCATAATTTGAATTGTGAGTTTTAAATTATATATAGTTTAAATGGTGATTTTAAATTAGCGTTTGAAATGTAAAGGTTTAAAACAATAACAATAAATGGTATCAAGTTAAAAACAAAAATTGTTGTTTAGAGAATTATAATTTTTTTTAAAAAAAATAAAAGTAATTTTTACTATAAAATAGTTCAAATTAACCTTGTTAATTTAAGAGGGACAATTTTTTTTTTTGAATATTTTAACTAATTTAAAATGACCTTCATAATTTAAATTGATTTCAATTATTTCTCTATCAAACCTAAAAGTAAACCGCAACTATAATTTAAACTAACCTAAAATCATGCTTGCTACCCCGCATCAAAATTGTTCGACAATATATATATATATATATATATATATATATATATTTATTTACATTTATTTATATATATATATTTTAAGGGTGGTGGTCCAACGCGCGTGGGATAGCTTTTGTAAACAGGTCGTAATTAAAATACGCATCTAGAGGATGTGACCAGGTCAGATATGTCATGCTTTTGGGATCATTGCAATAATTGAAGTATGCAGGCTTTAATGATAGGTTGGAGAGAGAGAGTATATACGAACCCTAATAGCCATTTTGACAATGATAAGGTTTAGACAATTTTGTGCTGGTTGTGATTTGTCCATGCTAACTAACTAGGTATTGGACACGTGGCTTGATTATTTTTAATGTGACTTTCTACACGTTCTTCATCACGGATTACGTTATTTGATCTGTATAATTAGGCATCGAGACGGTTTTGAAGATATTCGATTCTTGGTATTTCATTTTTTTTATTACATTATGACGTGCTTTTTTTTAAAAGGACAAGGCCCAAAAGAAAGGATCAATGTTAGCATATTTTTCAAGTATTATTAAAATGGCTCCTCAAATGCAGATAAGAATGAGGCTTATTGAGGCTCTACATTGGTATTTTCTTTGTTAACGAGAAGCGTGTTATGTCATGCCTATCGAATGACCTAGTGGGATGATTTTCTTACTTGTTTGTTTTTAAATATAGTGGTTTTAATTTTAATATAGTAAGTATATGTATGAATTAGACTTAACCCCTTTTAAATTGATGTTTTTATGTGTTAATATGTCCTGAATTAATTTAATAAACAAAATCTATTACATATATATGTGTGTTAGTATAATTTTGATTTAAAAAAAAAAAATATAGCCTCCCCATGAAGAAATCTTGGCTTCGTCACTGCTAGCGATAAGGCTAGGTGGGAGTGTAGCATAGACACGCTGAATTGAGTATTAGAGACAAACTTTCATATTTGAGATTTTCAAAAAAAAAAAAAAAAAATGTGCCTAGCATTCGAAGCTTTGATTGCAGACTCGAACAATAATCCATTATTGTTAGACTACCTATTTTGTTGTTCTTGATGGCTATGGAATTCGGTATGTAATCCAGAAATTTATGATTAATTGATACTGGTTTTTTGTCAAGTTTGGGACTTGAAGGAAGAGGATAACCAATATGGAAAGTTTTCACATGCAATAGCTTAACCACGTTTTAAGGTTGGATTAGAATATACGGTTTTAAGGTTGGATTGGAATATATGTTAAGTGATAAAAACAAGAAGAAAAGAGAGAGAAAACAAAGAAAGCTGCCTAATTAGACCATAACATATATATATATATATGTATACTTTTGCATATAATTCATAATTCATTTTCCAATATAAAACAAAAATCATAGTGAATTTTCTTCTCCATTATCTTCAACCTTCAATTGAATTAAAAATCTGGTTATGCATTACCTTCAATATTCGATTTTATGCATGCAGCGTACGGAAGACCAGCGTTTTGATTTTTGTGTCCTATTTGCAAGAATATTAATTGTTCCAGAAAGTCCATTAATAATCAGTGAACGGAATGCAAGTTCTCAGAAAGTCAAATTCAATGTATATATAATTAGGCACTAATTAGCATAAATTAATCTTAGTTTAGTTGAACTAATGGATGATTGTTTATAATTTTCTAAATGTTGACTCCAATAGATTTAGAAGACAGAGGCAAAAAAAATATCTAGAAATGACATTTACCTAGAAGGTTGACAGTTGAAAGCCTCATGAGCTAGTTGGCTGCCACCCACCGAATGGTCTTTAGCCTTGTCAAACAAGGATGATGCAATATTATATGCCAACGTTATCAAGTGCTTAGATTTTAGTTCTAACCCATCAGTTACTATTATGAACAGTATAAAACTCTAAAGTAGTTATAATAAAAAGTTAAAAAAAAAATACTACAATGTAAAGCTCTTACATTCTACAGTTTTTAAACTTAAAATGTCAGTTACCAAGATTAATGTCTGGTTGACCCCACCATGAAAGTATCAAAAACTAATCTCCATATGATTATATCATAATCATGATTATGGTCATCGACATAGTCATTTCCAAGTTAAAAAGTTAAAAGAAAACACTATTTAATAAATTTGCTTGATCATGTTATAAGTTAGTTAAATCCTTGGTCATATAAGGAGGTATAATTAATTAAAAAAAAGGGATGGAAAAGAAAGGAAAAGGGTGTTGCATACAGGATATATATTGACTAATTCGTACCTACTCCTGTATATATTTTTGTACTACTATGGGGGGTTCAAAATTCAAACACGAAGAATCTTTATAAAATGGGTCCATGATGTTTGATCTTAGAATTCAAACTTGAGATCAAAGATTTTTACATAATAATAATAATAATAATAATAATAATAATAATAATAATGTAAAATTCAATGATGAAAAAAGAAAACTCATCAGTTTTCTGAATCCATCACATATCAATATTCACGAAAAAAAAAAAAAAGGCTTTGTTCTCAAGTGGTCATACACCATTAAAGCAATGCAACTAATTTTCCAACGTACAGTGCATTTCCATATCATTGACATAGTAAAACATTGTCATGATCAATGTTTTCGGAATAAAAAAAATAATAATAGCAATAAAAACAAAATAGTCATGATGTGATTCTTGAACCTTGATTGACGTTTTTAATGGTCAAGTTTCTGATAATAATGTGCAAAAGCTAGCTAAAAGCCAAATTTGGTAATGAATAACGGAGGAGAGAAGTCTTGATAATTACTTTTGATCGTACATATCTAACCGTGGACTTAATTTCGATCAGAATCAAAGAACGTAACTAACTACAAATATATAGTTCAAAAAACAATAATGTTATCCATCAGTTTGTACCATGGAGTAGTTAATGTCTTTGGAATTATTATTATTAATATTATTACTGCTACTACTATTTTTACTACCGCTGCCATAAACCAATAGTACTACACAATTGGTGTTAAATTACTTCTAAACATTCTTATTTCTAACTGATATCGGTTGAAAAGATTCAAGGGCGGAGCTATCTTAGGTCCAGAAAAAACTGCTCTCTTACATCTAAAGACTCTTTATGCTTTTCTTTACTAATTTTTTCTCCTGAATTTTTTTAATCACAATATCTACGTAAAGTTTTCTTTTAATTTTAATTACACTCCACTTTTGACCTTCATGTACATAATATCTTAAACACAAAAATTGTATAAACAGAAAAAAACTACATCATAATGTCTATTAATATATTTTGAAACACTAACCTTTTAAAATTGAATTAATTAAATTCTATCACCAACTTAGTTCATTCCGAAGGGAAACAAAAAGGGATGCAAATAGATAAATAAAGATAAAAGAGAGATAAAGATTTTTTAACAAATAGAGTTGCATAAACTTAAAATCAAAACTTTTGTTTCATTAATGTCCTCCTAAAAAAATTAGTTCAAAATAGTTTCCAATACGAATTTGGGCGAAATACTTAAAGATGGGATAGTGTTAGGCAATATTTCCTATAAAGTAATGCTTAAGACACCAAAATTTTCAAAAAAACAAATATGACGAAGGATCTGTTTGGTTCATTGGAATTCAAACGATTTGAAATATATATTTTTTTAATTTAAACGGTAAAATCTAAAGCTAAATATTAAAATTTCAATCCCAAATAACATTTAGAGATGCTAATAAATTATAAATATAACTACGAATAAAATTTGTATAGTTTCAAAACGAGAGTTTGAACTGCGAAGAAAATTAAAATAGTATTAGCTTGGCTTTTGCTATAGCATGTAGGTTCAAATTAAGCAAAAATTATAGATGAGGTTTTAAATGTTAACATCTCCAATATAGTACTAAATTGATGTGTCAATGATAAAGTTAACATTTGATTATAAAAAAATACTCTCTAATATAATACCATTTTTAATACTAAATTTGCTATATGCTAAATTTTGTGGCAAATTTGCAACAAAGTTTAGCATGTAGGAAACTTGGCATTTGATTCCTATAGGTTGGTAGATTGACTTTTGGCTTTAATAGTTCAATATTCTTACTTTTTAATTATTTTAACATTAAAAGTTTATTTTTATAAGTTTCAAGGTTTTATAATTATGACAAAAGACATGTTTTAAATAGCATTATATATGCATTGGAGCAAAATATAAAAAAAATCAAATATGTTATTTTTATACTTTTTGGTAGCAAATATAAGATTAAGATTGACATTTGCATTAGAAATTGTCTTAAAATAGATTTAAACAAGTTTTAAAATTTAAATCATACCCTTTTTTTTTCTCTCTCCCAAACGCTAGTCTAAATTAGATTATCAAATTCAACCCATTAACCGAACACACTACCGAAATCCAATGGTGGGATGATCCTTGTTTGAATATTAATTGAATATATTCTGGTCAAGTTAAGAGGATTATTTAACATGGACTTTAAGTTAAATTGTAATTTCTTGGCATTATTCCTAGACAAAGCTCTTTACCAACCTATCAATCGTAATATTCCCTTGGTCGAGCAAGAGAGTGATGCATGCATATATACAGTGGAATATACACACACACGCACGTATGAACAGCGAGCAGCATGTACGACAAGAATGTGTGACGTGCAATCAATGATACATAATAAAAAGCCGGTGGGCTGGTAGTAGCAGTGATAGGAGAAGAAGTCACGTGAGTGGAGCGTGATCGGGAAGGGTAATATAATGATGAGAGAGGGGAGTCATGGTCAGAGGAATGACGTGAAGAGGCGGGACTGGCTTTAGGGTTACGGGCGCGAGGCACACCAACAGAGAGAAAAAGGAAAGGAAAGAATGTGAGAACAAAGTAAACAGGCAAAGCCCACAACAAAAAAAAGATAATAAAAAGAAAAGAAGATGATTTGAAAGAAGGGGCAAATGATATTCAATAATGATATCATGGCGGTGGAGCTAGCCTCTGGAGATATATGTGTTTTTATTTGGTAATTTGGGACCCACTGAAAGCGACACACTGTAGAGTCCAGAGGGGACATTGTACACACTAGCAATCATTTGTTCCACGGTTCTTATTAGGTCCCCTATTATTTGTTTATATTTTTAATTATATTGATCAAATTTTTTTTTTATTATAATGGGATTTATTTACCATTTTGCATGATGAGCTCCCAGGCAGAAGAGCAGACCATTACTGACTACCACTACATGAGGTCCAATAATCCAACACATGTAACATTTTCATAAGAAATTAAGTTTTTAGTATGACATTTATAACATAGAAGTAAATTAAATGAACCATAATGGTAGATTATATTTTTTCAATGTTACATTTGAACAAAATTTAGTATTATATGAACATATAATTAATGTTTCAATAAGAATGTAATAGCCTGTCTGACAAGAGACAGTTTTATTTCAGTTATAAATAATGTATAATTTTTATATGTTATAGTAAAAAGCAAAAAATTATTACAGTATAAAACTCTTACATCCTACAACAAAAACAATTCTAACCAATAATTTTATCATGCCAAACACCCAATAAATATCACAAGTATCAGACCCCGGCTGATCCCATCGCCGGAGTGAAAATTATTTTCATAAATTATAACGATCATTTTTTAAAAATTATAATGGATTTACTATTTGCATGATGAGCAGTGAGGCAGAGGGAGCAGACTACTACTGACAACCCGCCTTGTAGTCCATGCTGATCAAAATTGATCAATCGATCTATCGTTTTCATGCTAAGTGGGACCCTCATTATTTCTCTCCCAACCAAGAGAATTATTGCCATTAATTATTAGTGGTTGATTGCTTGTTATATTGATGTGTAAATTGTACTATATAATAATTTTGTATGGTCCCTATCCCCATCGCTGCGCTGATCAGCTGTTCTTGACTCCCTCAATTTCTTTAATACAGGTAAATTTAAACACGATACATTGACACGATATAAAAACAATACAAAATAAACAAGTTTAAATCATACGTTTATTAATTAGGTTATAAATAATTTGACACGAATAACACAAAAATAAACGAGTTAGATTCGTACTAACACGTCTAACATGCTTCAACACGTTTAATTAAATAGGCCATAAACGTGTTGACATAACACGACATGACCCGTCCGTTTATAACACATTTAAACTTAAAAATAAAAAAATTTGAAATATTTGTAGTAGGTTAGTATTAATTAGATATTGTGTTTTTGTTAATTTTTTTTATTGGTTTTTTTTTAATTTTTAGTTAACTAGGTCATAAACGTACCATATGCATATTGTTATCGTGTCAACCTGTCATATCCTGCTTAGTAACTGTGTTAATTATGTCGTGCCGTGTTACGCGTGCTATAAGTGAATCGTGTTTATATTTGCATTTCTGGCACGTTTATTAATCGTATCGTGTTTGTGTTCGGCCTAAATGTGTCGTGTTATAAACATGCCAACACAAACACGACACGAACAAGTTTACAGCCAGCCCTAGTTTCTCTTAGCTTTCTCATCATTTTCTGTAGGTTTTCATGATCTATAAAAGATATCTTTTGTGCTTATACTTATAGCTTACTTCTCTGCAACTTGTGTTATATAATTTATTAATTTTTATTTATTTATTTTTCTGTGTAGATCTACATTAATCTAATGATCTTATGACCTTTTTTTTTTTTTCAGATTATATAATGCCAAAATAGGGACTTAAAAATCCTTAAATGCCCTTTATAAATAAATATGGTGATTGAGACCTACATATATTGATACACTTAATTATAAGATTAGTTATTCCATGTTGAAGAGACAGCCCATAAGTCATTAATACTATTATAACGTAAGAAGTATATATTAGCTAAAAATTTATGCTCTAATTAGTATGAGTGAAAAGTGGAGGGAAAGAAAACATTGTAAGGATTTTGAAATGAAAATTGATATGATAAGCTGTTTGGTAGAAAAGAAATTAGAATAAAAAGGAAAAATGGGTGAAAGAAATGGCATATAGGTTCTACCAAAATTGATCTTTTCAAATATGGATGGATTTTGTGAGGGAAAAATATAACAACAATGCAAAGAAAGTGAAGTTATCAAGTTGTCCTTCTTTTCTATCAAAATTCCAACAAAAAATTTAGGCACCAAATTAGGGAAATAGTTAAATAATATATGGGCAAAATGGTGGTTGTATTAATAATAGTTTTTTTATTCCTTTGGGGCTTTTTTTTTTTTTTTGCAATATGAAAATAAAATCATTTTCTTTTCACCTTAAAATACTAAACAAGTAAATTAAGAAAAAATCAAAATCTTTCCGTTCCTTACAGTTTTCTTTCCTTCTTACCAAACGGAGCATTAAAGATGTGAAACGTCTAGAAATCCAACTAGATGGGGTTACTTAACAAACTAGAGTAATTAATAAAATTAGTGTGAAAGCAACTCATATGAAAATTAGCTCCAAAACCTTTTTGATGGGATTTATTATTTCTTTTTTTTTTTTTTATAATTACGTTTTTTAAGTGAAATGTTTTTTATA
>CAMOHE010047117.1:26544-57931 GCA_946598075.1 Artocarpus hirsutus | reverse complement strand
TAACTTTTGTGTACCTTTTATACTACAAGTGCAACCTATGGTTCCGTTTTCTATATTTTGAGTCTTTTCATTATTTGCGATAGAGCACACTAGATTGTGCGTTTCTTTTTTCAATGCTCTGCTGATAAAAGATTTAGGTTTAGGCACAACCCCAGACTGAGGTCTTTGTATGAGATGCTCTTTTTCGGGAGAATCCAAATATTACTAAATGTCCTTTCATCAAATCAAAGTTAGTGCAGCCAAAACTCAATACAGCAGGCCACCTTTAGGACCAGGTAGTGACAACATTTAGGGCCAGCAGGTGACACGTGAGTATGAGACCTGAAGCCCAACGGCATGTGAGGAGTAGATGAAACTGAAAACTTAAATGCATAAAAGGATCAAATTACCTGAAACCCGAATATAGCTGAAAGCCAATAAAGTATATCATTCACAGGTCCAACCCGCTCTGTAGGCAAATTACCTGAAACCCAAATATAGCTGAAAGCCAATCAAGTATATCATTCACAGGTCCAACCCGCTCTGTAGGCACTGTTGTATTGTCGTTGGGTCCAGTGACTGGAAACTGAATTTTGGGCTTTGGAAGATCATCCACATTGCGCAGAGTGTGAATTGCTGCTCTGATCTAGGCATCATGAGAATATAAAAGTAAAAACAAAAAACAAAAAAAAAAAAAAAAAAAAAAAAAAACTTACTTAATTGAGGTAGTCTGATAGCAGAAGGGAGAAAAAGATCATAGTTATAAAATACTGCAAATATACTACCTCTGGAAGTTCCATAATTGCTGGTTTGACCCCAACAGCATACAATGGAAGAATGTTATAATGTGCATACTGGTCCCTTTTCTTGATGACATCATCGGCAATTCTTTGTGTCTAGAATTAAAAAAAAATTGTCAAACAACTATATAATCAGAACCTTTTACCCGAAACATGTTTTTGAAATCTGGAGCTATGACACCATCATCAATGAAATCAACCTGTGGATCGATCCGATTTGGAGGTACCACCGTCTTCAGCACTTCAAAGAGTACTGTTGCAATCTGACAAATCCTAGCCATCTCCTCCCTTCAAATGTCAAAAAAGAACACCAAAAATATTGTTTAAAAAAATAAAAAGATAAACAATGCACGTCTTCAAAACTCAAAAGCAAGCCTCACGGTTTTTTTGTATATTCTCCCTCTTTGATATTCTTATCATAGTACTGAAGGTAAAACAACAAAATCTCTTTCGGATCATTTCCAGCAAGCATATGTGTTGTTTCTTCTTCTTCCTGCAACAACGTTCAAAAGTTATTTAAAATGATTATTAGAATCTGTGACATTTGGTATGATTGTTAGCAACAAAATTGAATTAATTTTATCGTAGAAGCTTGTGAACAGTCTAAAGAATCACTTTTGGCTATGGACCGGTTTAAAATTTTTTCATCCTAATCTTAAATTTTTCTCCTATTAAAAAATAAATAAATAAACAAATTAACCAAGTATTATCAGATAACTATCTAAGCTGAAAGAAAGTATAAATTCAATGTAGTTTCTATTTGCTCCTAGTTTAAGAAACTAACAAGAGGTCTTTTGCACAGACACTTGCCATCAGATCTTGATCGAGAGACTAGTATTATTTTGCTCATGTTCACAGTGAACGTTACCAACTTCCATTTTAAGGACTTCTTACCAATAAAGTAAGTTGAATCGTCAAATGAAGCTAAATACAACGGATTTTTTCTTTATTTTATAAAAGAAACAAGAAATTTACAAGAATCACCTAAGACTAGAAGGCTAAAGAAAGAAATTATAGAACAAAAATCAACGGTGTACCCTTTCAAGCCTGTGCAAGAGATATGTCTTAAACTGGCGAACACTACGTCCACTTGACGTTGGATCCATCATATGGGCCTTCTCAAACGCATGGAAGCGGCCTAATTGAATTGAAAAATAATATAGAAGGGTCAGAACAAGTCAATCTTCAACCACTCAACCATGCATAAACCACCACGGATTCTATAAATGAACGCAGAATGCACCCTGATAAGCCCAAATAGTTGGTACGAGAAATATATCTAGTTACAACAGAAGCTAGGCAAAAACTAGTTATCGTGAGAAATCACTTTTCCCACTCAGTTGTGCTTATGGTCAAGCATGTACTTTATCGTTATATGGGATTGGGCTAAATTTTGCGCAGCTCTATGCGTTCATGGCGAGAATGATTTTGAATTTGATAGTGTGTTTCTCTCTGACCTTGTCAGGAACTGGGCTTCCTTTTTGTGACGCCAAGAAGACATTTTATGATTACAGAGCAAAAATAGCAGAAACAAAACAATCAAAGACGCTGTCAATAGAGCTCTAGTCTTATTGTGAAATGACTAAACGAAGCTTAATTCGGGAACTCGGAAAGAAAAAACGAAAATTCAAGCCTAATTAAGAATAGAAAGAAAACGAATTAAGAGAGAGAGAGAAGAACAAGCATACAAAGGTATGCGACCCTAGGATTTTCCTTCTGGATCTCATTGGCGACGCGGAGAATCGGAGCGATAGAGGCCAAGGAGGAAGGTACGAGCTCACTATCAATGGCGGCGTTGTCCTCGTTGGACAAATCCACCATCCGCGTCGGCATCCTCGTCATCCTCCTCGACAGCGTCCTCGGCGGGCCCACATCGTTCTTCGTCCCGCTCGAGCTCGCCATTCCCGAACTTTCCCCTCAATTCCACCACTCTCTCTTCGTCTTCTTCTTCTACTACTACTTCTTCTTCTTCGTTTCTCTGTGTCAGAAGCTCTGGCGAAAACCAGAATTTCGGTGATCATCATTGGTGAATTCGTGGCTTGAATTTTATATTTTGTCAGAAAAGGGAGATGGATACTTTGGACGAGAAGTGGGGTAAAGTGGGATTTTGGTCGCTCTAACAGCAAGAAAAGAATTTGCACTCAGAAAAAAAAAAAAAAAAATTGTTTGTTTGTTTGTGTGTACTTCTGTAGTGGTTTTGCTTTTTTTTTTTTCTTTCTTTCTTATTCTTCTTTTTTCCAGTGACGAAAGCGACAATGAAGATGGAGCTGAGACCGAGAGCTTTTTCGCTTTCTTCTTTTTTTTGGGGTTTCTTCTGAGGGGAGAGAGAGGTTGTCAGCAGGAGTTTTGTGTAGGAAGATGAGGTTGGCCACTTTTTGACTGTCGTGGAATTTATACATTAGTTAATGCAGGAGGATGACGTGTCTCTCCCAGTGGGTCCAGCTGACTCATCACTGGTCATAATACTGTTTACTTTTTTTTTATGCCCTTTATTTTTAGGATTATTGATACCAATTTCCTTTAAACTTTAAGATCTCTTTCACCTTACTTTCTATATTTTAAAAATTATCACTTTACTGTTTAAACTTTTAAAACTCTTCAATGTGTCCCATAAACTTTGAAAATCACCACTTTACATCTTAAACTTTCAAAACTCTTTATTTTGCTCTTTAAACTTTTGATTTTTCGTTCAAATAGACGAAATTACACTTATGTGATTCACACATAAATAACCAGTAAAAGTAAAAATAATATACTTTAAAAATTATCACTTTACTGTCTGAACTTTCAAAACTCTTCAGTGTGTCCCATGAACTTTGAAAATCACCACTTTACATCTTGAACCTTCAAAACTCTTCATTTTGCTCCCTAAACTTTTGATTTTTCGTTCAAATAGACAGAATTATACTTACGTGATTCACACATAAATAACCTATAAAAGTAAAAATAATATTTTATCCCTCATATGTATAAATTATGTAAGCTTAATTCCGTCTATTTGAATAAAAATTGAAGGTTTTTTGAGCAAAGTAAGGAGTTTTAAAAGTTTAAAGGATAAAGTGATGATTTTTAAAGTTCAATGGGCAAAATGAAGCGTTTTAAAACTTTATGGCCAAAGTGGTGATTTTTAAAGTTTAGAAGGCAAAGTTGGAGAAGCTACAAAATTGATAGATCATTGGAGTTAATAACCCTTGTTTTTATTTTTTTCTAATTTATAGCCTCTGCTTAGAACATCAATTAGAACTAATGGGTTAAAACCAACATTAGTTGGAACCAATAAAATAAGTTTGGATCATGATTTTTAGTTGTAACCAAGTCTAGAAGTTTGTTAAAATATTGGTGTGAACCAAAAATAGTTAAAACCACCTTTTGGAGTTTGAACCAAAAATATGGATTTGAACCATAACTTGTAGTTTGAACTGGTGTTTGATATGTTTGAACCAAAAATATTGGTTTGAACCACAATGGATTATGTTAGCTTGAACTAGTGTTTAGTATGTTTGAATTAAAAATATTGGTTGGAACTGAAATAGTTTCAACTGATTGGGCTTAACATTAGTTGTACTGATAATTGGTCAAAGGAAAGTTTAAGTTTCAATTTAAAACATACGTTCTAACTGATGTTCCAAACAAGGGAATAGTTTTTGATGCATTTATTTCTAAACTTTTCTCTTTTGGACAATGAAATCCTTAGAACTTTTTTTTGTTGCACTTGAGTTTTTAAACTTAATTGAATATAGCAATTAATTCCTAATCATAAATGTCTGTTAAATTTGGAATGGAAATCGATCATACGAGACATATGTGACCCCTTAAAAAACATATTCACTTCACTTACTTGTAACAATTATCAAATTGTTGAATTTTGGAGCATTAAGAAAAGAATAGAATACAAAATAAATTATGTAATTATTAATGTTGTTGGTAATCTCGGCCACCTAATGAATTAGGCCCGAGATCAACTTCGGCCCACAAGATATCGCATCAAGTATAGGTTCCAAGGTTACAATGTAAGCTAGCTTAATGAGATTCCCTAGAACATCGAGGCTAAGCCAATCAGCGTGGAGTAAAGATAACAGGATGACCATATTCAATGAATGATCATGTTCAAATTCAAGTTAAGGAATTAACGGGATGACCATATTCAATGAATGATCATGTTCAAATTCAAGTTAAGGAATTACTTGATTTCCTTAATTGATAAAATCACGTTGATTACAAAGAAAGAGGAAGACAATTAAGCATGGCAATGGGGCAGGGCAGAGGCAGGTATGCTTATCCCACCCCCATACCTTACTACTTTTTTGTCCCCCATACCCGCCTTCACACCCACCTAGTTTAAGGATGGGCGGGGTCAGGGAATCCCCATCGAGGAAGCTGTCCCTATGCCCTACTCATTTACCCATTTAGAGTTTTAGAATTGATGCACTATTATTAAACTCGAATGAAATTCCATTAAATAAATTGTAAAATTTAACAATATAATCACTTACATCTTATAAAATAGACCTTAAATAAAATTCAAACTCCAACTAAATTTATAAAATAAACCAAAGCATTAAAATATTAAATACATTATTCCTTTTCTTATCATATTCTTTTCATAGTTTCATGCCAACTCTATTACTTTACATATATGTCCTTTACAAATATATATATCTATGCATATACATAAATACATATATAAAAATATGCACACATAAATATATACATATATGTAAGAAAAATAAAGAAAATACAATCGGGTTGGTGGCAGGAGCATGGCAGACTCGAGGGTTAATTTTAACCTTCATGATCGCCCTTGCCCCCATATAGTATCCCGCATATCGGCCCTATTAGGGGCGGGTAAAAATGCCATCCCTAAAGAGAACCCCAATTTAAATGGGAAAAGATATCTCCCTGACTTTAGGAGCCAATTTATTTAATTATTTCATTTCATTGTAAAAGGGCTATAAATAGGGGTTGAATCCCATAAAATGGCCCTAAGTGTCACATTGAGCAAAGTGCATATAAAATTCTTTGAAATAGTGACATCTCTCTCCCAAGTGGATGTAGCTCACAACTAGTGAACTACTATAATTCCTTATATTTTCTTTAATTTTCAGCATTTTTTGATTTATATAATCATGAGAGCAAGCATCATGGTGAGGGAAAATTCTTGAGAGTTTTGTTGGCAAAATTTCACTGTTAATAATTAGCATCTTTTAACAGGGGTCACATGCGGCTTATATTATTCTTTTTATCCTAATTTTGATAAGTGCTTGTAATTAAGGCTTAATTACTATGATAATAAGGACTATATTGCCACAATAATTAAGTTTAAAGACTCAATTGCCACAAAAAAATTTAAGACCACATTACGAAAAGACAAGAACTGATTACGAGTACACTAGATTTTAAGGTTGTAAAAGAATTGATTTAATTAGAAAAGTTCTTTCTCAACTATAGCCCCTTCAAAATATATTATTTGTTTTCTCAATCTATAATATGTTAATGAATAAATTCCTTTTGTTAAGATTTTTTTTTATAGATTTTGAGGCATAATTAGCATATGGCATATAGTCTAGGAATATTTTATTAACTTTATATATCTAAAGCTAATTAACATTACCCTTAAAAAATAGCTAATTAACATTATATGTTGATTTAAAAAAGTGGGAAGATAATTATAAGTTTGAAAAATAATAATAGAACCTGGTTTTGCAATTACGAAAGACTACGGGGCAATAAATAAGAAAGAAATAGGAAAATAATACAGATTTTAGCATTGATGAGACAAATGATCAAATTGTATTTGTTGAATTAAGATACAGTTTCAATTTGTGAATACTGTACACATGGCCCAAAATAATTTTAATCAAATAATTACTATGTAATTACATAGTGTAAAATTTATCATTATAACAATTACTATGTCATTATAGCTTGGATCAATGACAAAAATTCCTCCTCAGCTAGAGCCATGTGCAATTGTGACCTTGAATTTCAAAACGCAACATGCATTCCCTCCGAATTATGAAATATTAATAAAAAAAACTTCTTTTGTTTGAACGTTAATAAATCTTGGTACGTAATTTAAATTTGGCACATAATATAAAAGTGTTTTGGTAACTCCATTATATCTAAAACTAATTTGAATTTAAAAAGTTTTTATAATTTAAAAATTTTAATTGTTAAAAATATAACTAAAAACCTTGATTTTTTTAACTAAATTGTCTCTTCTTTTCACTTTTATTTGACTACACTGGGTAAGCTAATAGTCAAATGTTCACTAAAATTGTTCAACAATCCCATTATTTATGTAATATCATGTTATTTATGCTCAAAATCATAATTCGAAGAGTTTTCTTGTTAATATTCATAGATTGGGGGAACAAATATTGTTTTAAAGTTCATGAGAGGACAAATGTTACATTTTAAAGTTTAGGGGCATAGTGTTATAAAGATTATAATTGAAGGGAAATTTTTGTAATTAATCTTTATAGATTTTTTAAAATACTTAGTCAGTGTAATATGTAATTTTTTAAGGGGAATTTTTCAAGGGGAATTTTCATAAATGCTATCTTTTAAAATTTATTTTTTATAAATGCTATACATGTTTATTTGTAGCATAACTTAACATGTAATATAAAATGATAATGTGATATAACTTTTTTAAGTATGATATGAATAAACACAACTTTTAAAAGCGCAGCATAGCAATGTAATTTTTCTTTTTTTTTTCCTGTAGATTTTAAAGGATGTATAATGGCCTTTACGTTGGCCCAGAAAGAGGCCGGCCCAACTAGTTCCAGTGCAATCGTTACAGGTTCGGTTTGAGTACTTGGCCTTTCATTTTTATTTTTTATTCCAAGATACATGTAATGAAATTCAGCTGCAAACATAGGATGTGAACTGTTAATAGCAAATATATAAATCTATCATATTCCAGACTTTGTCTTACAAATTGTGTTATTGCTGGTGTTTTGGTAAGTATTTGACGTGCTAAGATAATGTACTCGGTGATTTGAATACCCATAGCAACGAGTTGGGAACTTGCATATTGTACTTGCAAGAAATTCAGCTATCGTGATGCTACTATATATTTGTAGGGTGTTAATTGTAAGTTGTAGGATTTTGGAGAGCATGAAGGTAACGAGAGGGAGCTTTTGATGGTTTTCTCCATGGATTTGTCCATTTCAAAGGAGTGTTTTTGATGGAGAAAGGGAGCTAAGCGTTTTTTTTTTTTTTTTTTAATCTTTTTTTTTTTTGTGATTTTTTTGTATTTTCATTACAAAATTTTGCATATAACTTTTGGTCATCTGTGTTTTTCTATAGCATGAAATTTGTTTTCTTTTTCGTAATCTCTTGTTTTTCTTATGTGTTAATATAGTAGATTATCAAAAATAATCTATCAGATTACTTTTTAGCAATCAAAGTCGGAGACAACTGACCATTTTTATTAAAAAAGAAAAATAATTTGCTAGGTTATCAAAATTAACCCACCAAATTACTCTCCAATGTTGGCGTCGATGATCAAAGGTTACTTTTGGTAGATTACCTTTTGAGTGGTAGATGTGAGCAAGCTATTTGTGCACATTATTACTCTATACTAAAGAAAAGGCGTGATTCACCGTGCGTTGTATAGTGTTTTTCCTTTTCAGCTCTTTGTTGTGTTTTGTCCGTTTACCCTTATTTGTCTTTTTTATTTTTGTTTATGGCAGCAACTTTTAGGTCATTTTTGCAGTTGCTATGTGATATTATGTCTTCGCCCTTGCTTAATCTTTCTTTCTTTCTTCTTTGTTTTGGGCCCTTTATCATTTTATTTTATTTTTTTTTTTGATAAATGATAATTTCATTACCACAACCAAGGCAAGGGCGCATGTTGGAAAAATAGTACGTAACGGAATTTTAAAAATTTTTATATTAAAGTATTTTTCAAAACACAAATTTGACACGCTATATGCATAAATTAACCAGATTTACTAACCTTGTATATGCCAAAAAGCTACCGCAATCAGTGAAGAGAAGTATCATTCTAGAAGGGCCTCAACCAATTGACATTCTTTGCTATTCTCTATCCACAATTGGAGTGATGTGAGCTCACACGTACAACTCTTCCACCAAATGATTTTCCTTCCAACCAATTAAGAAAACCCAAAGCTAGTGTTCGTGATTTATAAACAAGAGTTCTCAGGAATTTTTCAGAATCTCACCAGTAGAGTATCACTCTTAATCTCTCAATTGATCTAAATAATAAAGACACTCACTCTGTTTTTGTAAAGGTTGGGCCCAAGAGTCATTCCTTATCAGATATGGCCTCAAAAATTCGAATCAGAATCAAATCAAAAATAATATCTGATAAATTTGCGTGGAAACACGTGATCCTTTTATCACCAGTCGACAGGCTACACTGGCAGACCAGCCTGCTGAACATACTCCATCGGCACGTCGAACTTAAAGATTGACCTACCGAACATCTGATAAAAGATCCCTACGAATCTTTATTTTTCACCCAAGATTCTTAGGATAGAGCCTTAGTTTTAATTCAAATAACCCAATAGAAAAGTTATTTGATTAAAACAGTCATATCTATATAATCTCTAAAAAAATAAATATTCTTGATAATTCAACAAGTTTATCTTGAGTTAATTCAAAATTAATCCAACCAATAAACAGACATGAATTATCTGTTTTCGATAATTCAACAAGTTTATCTTGAATTAATTTTATCATAAAATTAATTTAACCGATAAACAAACATGAATTATCTGATTTTATCGAATTTCAGCTAATCTGATAAATCTGACATAAGTCACCAATTATTAGAAAAACATGCTGTATCATTACAAGATTTTTATGAGCTAGCAAAGAGGACCAAATGGGCCTATATAGTTTAAGCTCGCAATAATTATGAAACCCAATATCTCAAATATACATTTCATAATTATCAACTCCAATGCTACTCCACTAAAAGCTTAGAGCTGCACTATCAAACTTATAGAATTACGAAGCCCGTATAGCTAAGTCTTCATGATATATCATAATGTATCGTATCCCTATAGAATTATCCACAATCGGCTTAAGGACAAGTTCTGTTTTACCTTCCTGATTATTTTTATCTTACATTCCATTATCTCACCATCGAAAAACTTACCATCCAAAGACAATATATCATTCGATTACACCTATGTACTCAAATGGTTGAGCACTTCAGTTTTTCAATTACTGGATAACGCATATAAGAGGATATCACTACTCCTAAAGATGAGCTATGAATTTTATATCTGTAAATAACAAGTCTACGCTATCAAGAGTCATGCCTCCAACGTACAAACATGCGTACCACTATTAAAATGTAGGTGTCACCCTTTGGTATATCAAAAGACATAAGTCAAAACAACAGGCCCACTATTCATCTCAAGATTAAGAAACAATACAAATGATTGTCTAAAGTGAATCGATTTGCCGAGACAAAATTATTAATCCAAATCAATTCACTTTATATCCCGATCCAACACATATCACCTATGACAATGTGCCAATGTTTTTATTCGCGGAGTTCACCCCCAATGGATAAGACAAACCATCTCCCAATAGGGATATAGACAATATAACAATCTTTACATGAAAAAAGTGCTCAATTTTATTTCATCGATTACGGATCATATGTTTTAGACCGTCACCTTAAGAATCATATTTTCTGCATAATATGTCCATCATATGTCCAATTCTTAAAGGTTTAGACCAACAATCTCAGACTATTGTTTGCTTAATATACATTCAACAAATATGAACGTAAAGAGGACAAGATTTGGTATATAAATTATGAATGAATTCTTTATTGATAAAAATGTCTCCAAAAACATATTACATTTTTACTCCTTAGGGCATACATGCCTAACAATCTCCCACTTACACTAAGTGAGTAAATATGACAAATCTTGCATCCCTATAGCTTCCACAAATTTCTTGAAGACTCTCCCAGTAAGTGTCTTCATGAATGGATCAGCTAAATTGTCCTCTGACATAATTTTGCACACCGTGACATGCCTGCCTTCAACAAAGTCCTTTATCACATGTTCCTTCCAATCAATATGCTTATTCTTCTTGTGAAATCTTGGTTCCTTAGCATTAGCTACCACTGCACTGTTATTACAGTATAGTCATACCGCCTTATCCATACCAGGAACTACCTCAAGATCCCTAAGGAACTTGCGGAGCCATACTGCTTCTTTCGAAGCATCACTAGCTGTCACATACTCGGCCTCCATTGTTGAATCCAAAATGCAATCTTGCTTTACACTTCTCCAACTGATGGCACTGTCGCTCACAGTAAACACAAAACCCGAAATCGATCTCCTAGAATCCAACCAAGATTGAAAATCCAAATCAGTATATCCTAAAGGAGTTAAGTCCTCACTTGAATATACAAGCATATACCCTCGAGTCTTTCTCAGGTACTTGAAAATATGCTTCACTATAACCCAGTGGTTCGGTCCTGGATTCGCCTGAAATCGACTTACAATCCCAACCATATAACAAATATCTGGTCATGTGCAAAGCATGGCATACATGAGACTACCCACTACCAAACAATAAGGCACCTTCTTCATCTATTCTCTTTCTTCCTCAGACTTTAGAGAGTCTTTTTTAGAAAGAATAATTCCAGACCTAGATGGTTGCACACCTTTCTTGGAATCCTACATTGCAAACCTCTTAAGAATCTTATCTATGTAGCCGGCTTATGACAAAGCTATCATTTTGTTCTTCTCATTCTGAAAAATCTAAATACCGAGAACAAAATTAGCCTCACCTAAGTCTTTCATGTCAAACTGCTTGGTCAACTATAATTTGAACAATGACAATGCCCTAACGTCATTGCCAATTAGTAGAATATCATCTACATAGAGCAGTAGAAAAACCACATTCCTATCCTTAATGTGTTTGTACACACATGGTTCATCCACATTTTGTGAGAACCCATAAGTCTTGATCACTTGATTAAATCTTATGTTCCAAGAACGTGAAGCCTACTTAAGTCCATAAATTGACTTTAACAGCTTACAAACCTTACCCTTTTGACCCTGGACCTTGCACCCATCTGGTTGCTCCATATAAATGGACTCATCAAGATAGCCATTTAAAAATGCTATCTTAACATCCATTTGCTAAATCTCGACTAAAGAGTCCATATGGACTTAAGTATGGCTACAAGCGAAAAGGTTTCCTCGTAATCGATTCCTTCCTTTTGCATGTTACCTAGCCTTAAAGGTTTTGACTTTTCCATCCACTCCTCTTTTCCTCTTGTAGATCCACTTACACCCTATGGGTTTTACCCCTTTGGGAAGATCCACAATCTCCCAAACCCGATTAGTCTCCATAGACTTCATCTCTATGTTCATGGCCTCTGTCTAGAGTTTCGAATCAACATCCTCTATAGCCTCTGCATAAGTATAAGGATCCCTGTCATGTTCATCTGATTCAATCAAGAAGGCCTCCCCATTGAACATATACCTCTAGGGTTGACGTCTGATTCTCCCACTACGCCGAAGCCCCTTAAGTTGTTGTTTAGATTTGTTTGGTTTTTCTACACTGATCAAAACAGTTTCATTTGGAACCTCTGAAGTGATTGGATCACTCCTTAATTCCTCAAGCACTACTTTGCTTCAAGGTTTAAAGTCGTCCATGTAACTCTCCTCAAGGAAAGTTGCATTCGTTAAAACGATGACTTTATTTTCCTTTGAGTTATAGAAATAACCCCATTTAGTCCCTTTTGGATATCCTACAAATACACAAACTTTCAAATGTGCTTCCAACTTATTTGCATCCTTAAACAGGACATGAGCCGAACATCCCCATATACAAATATGATTTAAGGATGTCTTTCTGCCCATCCACAACTCAAAAGGAGTTTTAGGGACCGATTTTGAAAGCACATTGTTCAAAAGATAACATGCAGTTTGTAGTGCATATCCCCAAAAGGATAAAGGCAATGATGAATAACTCATCATAGACCTAACCATTCCCAATAAAGTCCCATTTCTTCTCTCCGCCATGCCATTCTGCTGTAGAGTGCTCGGCATAGTCAAATGGGATAAAATCCCATTATCTAATAAGTGTCCTAAGAACTCATTAGAAAGGTACTTAACACCTTGATTGGATCGAAGTGCCTTTATGGGTCTACCCAATTGCTTTTTCACTTCAGCCTGAAACTCCCTGAATTTGTCAAAAGTTTCGCTTTTATGGTGCACTAGGTACACATACCCATACCTTGAGTAACCATCAAATAAAGTGATGAAGTATTCATACCCTCCTTATGCCCGGATATTCATCGGTCCACAAACATCATTATGCACAAGTTTTAGAATCCCTTCGGCCTTATTGCCCTTAGACCCGAATGGTCTTTTGGTCATTTTAGCCTCCAAACGAGATTCACATTGAGGTATAGATTCTACCTTTAAATGACTTAAAGGTCTATCCTTTATCAACCTTTGAATTATATTCAGGTTAATATAACCAAGGCGCAAATGCCAAAGATAAGTTTTATTAGAGTGAGAAGTTTTAAGTCTTTTAGAGTTATTATCATTTGTCTCAACATTAAGCAATAAGTCAATTTTAGGTTTAATAAAATATAGATTATTTTGCATCCATCTAGAATAGATAAAAGATTTATTTTTACGATTCATCACTTTATTATTAGAAGAAACCAAATAGGAGTCTTTAAATAAACAAGCTACAAAAATTAAATTCCTTTGAAATTTAGGAACATAAAAACAATCTCGCAAAACTAAATTTCTATAATTACCAAATGAAAATGGATGTCTCCCACTGCTTCCTCTAAGACCAAGGATCCATCGTTCATCCGAAACATGAAGTCTATATGCAGCAAACTTCTCATTTCTTTGAATCCCTATAGAGAAATACAAACATAATTAGTTGCAACAGAATCTATGACCTAAGTGTCACTGGATTCCTCAACCAAATAAGTTTTCAAATACAGAAGATCACACCTACCTTCTTTAGAAAAGAAGTCCTTGCAATGCTTCTTTATGTGCTCGACCTTCCTACAGAAGAAGCACTTTAGCTTCTTTGGGTTCTTCTTCTTCTTCTTCTTGCTCTTGTTGTTAGTAGGAATAGAAGACTTCTAGTTTTTTGGCCCGTTGTTTCTTTCCATTCCCTGAGTTAGGATTGGAACCAGAAGCAACCACCAAATTGGCCTTGCCACCTGTTGGAGACTCCCTGATCAGCAATTCGAACTCCTGGAACTGTTTCATCAACTCCATTAAGGTCATATCCCGTCTATTGCTTAAATTAAATGTCGCTTTAAATGGAATAAATTTTTTTGACAAAGTCTCAAAAACCATAGTTATCTGAGTTTCAGCATCGATGTTGGCTCTATTGGTTTGTGCCTCAGCGAGATAACCTATGACCAACATCATGTGCTCCTTTACAGATGTTAACAGTCTCTGTTTACAATTAAGAAGTCTTCGAAGAACCCCTTGTCATTTTGTTAGGGCTTGGCCTCCAAACATATCTTCTAGATTATCCAAGATCTGCTTAGCAGTCTCATAGTCCTCATGTTGAGCTTGTAGCACGTTATTTATGCTAGCTATAACATAATAGCAAGCCTGATCGTTTGCATCTTTCCAGCGATTATACCCTTGGAATTGTTCATTAGTGGAGTCTCCCGTAGGCTCGGGAGAACAAGGGGTTGTCAGCATGAATTTTAGTTTCTCAAAAGATAGGATGATGTCCAGGTTCCATTTCCAATCATTATAATTGTCACCGGTTAATTGGTTTTTGCTAAGTATTGAAGATAAAGCGTTTGTAGACATTTTTAATCTACAATAAAGAATCATATACCAAACATAATCAAACATATCATAATGATTTAGTAAGATAACAAAATCATGTAAAATCATACAAATGTGTTTATGTGTCAAAACCTTAAAAATATTACAACCTTACAACAATAATTCCCAACTCAGAATTCAATAAGCTCCTAGGGGAGTCATGCCAAATTCAATCAGGAACACAGATCCCCTCCTAATTAATATATGCCATCCAAGACTCGTATGATCCAGCATATATTAATAATAATTTCTTTGGCCATTAATTTTATTAACAGAGCTCCTAGGGGAGGTTAATAATAAAATTAACATGAGTGTATAACCATCGTTTCAATATTTTATCCATGATTTATAATCACCACCTAGGATGTGCAACGATAAATCATGCTAAAATACCTTATCCTCTTAGAGATCTTACTTGGTACATGATAAAAATCCCTTCTTAGGAGTCAAGACTACCAGTATGTTGGAGACATGATTCTTGATTGAAGTCGACTCATTATTCATAGAAATGGAATCAATAGCTCTTTTGTGGAGTTAATGATATTTTCTTATAGGCGTTATCACGTAATTGAAAAACTAGAGTGCTCAACCATTCGGATACATAGGTGTAACTGAATGGTATACTATTTATGGAGTGTAAGTTTTCCAATTGTAAGATAATGAAACATAAGATAAAAATAATTAGGAAGGTAAAATGAAATTTATCCTTAAGCTGATTGTGAATATTATATGGGAATGTTACACATTATGATATTTCATGGATGATTAGCTTTTTAGAGCTTCATAATTTTATATAGTTAGAGAGTACAGCGCTAAGCTTTTAGTAGAATAACGTTAGAGTTGATAATTATAAAATATATCTATCTGGGATATGTTATTTCATAATTATAGAAGCTTGATCTATATATGTCCATCAGGTCTCCTTTGCTAGCTCATAATAATTTTTGCGCTGATACGGCATTGTTTCACTTGGTGAGTTATATTAATTATTAGATTGACTAAAATTCAATAGATTGGATTTAATAATTTATGTTGGTTTATTGGTTGAACTAATTTTGTGAATTAGTTCAGGATAAACATGTTGAGTTATTTGGATAATATTTTATTTAATATGGGATTATCTGTATATGGCTGTTTTAATTAGATAATTTCTCTATTAGGCTATTCGAATTAAAACTGAGGCTTTATCTAAGATTCCTGTGTGAAATAAGATATTCTGAGATTTTTAGATTTTCGCTCGATCGGTAGACCGGTTGTCGAGTTCGGTAGGCCAATCACACAGATTGGTAGGCAGACTGTGCAACAATCCTATTATGCATTTTTGGTGCATTTTTTATTAGAAGTTGATGAAACTTAAATTTTGAAGCCTAATCTGATAGGGATTAACTCCAAATTTGATCATTGTATAAAGGGAACTATTTTTCATTGTTTCTTAGATCGTTTGAGAAGTATAGAGAGAGTATTCTAATGAGAAAAACTCTAAAACTCCCAGAGAGCTATTATTGTTCAACATCTAGACTCTTAGCTCTTGGTTTTCTCAAATGGTTTGAAGGAGAGGTCACCGAAGAAAAAACTATACGACGTGCAACCTCCAGCATTCCGATCATAGAAAAAGAATAGAAAGGAACTCCAGTTGGTTAAGGTTCTTCCAGGATGTTCTTCTCTAGTTGCAGTTTCTACAGTTTTTGGTCTACTAAAGAGGTACGTAAGATCTTTTATTAATTTACATACTTAGGATGTCAAACTTGTTATTTGAAAAAGACTTTGATTTAAAAATTTTTAAAATTTTGCTACGTATCATTTTCCAATAAGGTGAACTTGAAACATTAGTTTACCAGTCCAATTGCACCACAGACTATTGAACCTAGTCACGCAGAGCATTGGCTAAGCCCGGGGACTAAAAACACCCGACCATTTCTAGACTTGTAGAATTCCTTAAGGACTCCACATGTCTAAGGGGGTCCCAGCAGTTTTGTAACTCCATGACCAATTCGAGCAGAATATGCTCGACTAAAAACAATAAAACAAGATATGTTTGACAAAAAAAAATGACAAGTGATAACAATAAATTAACATGATAAATCTGAGCAACTTAACTTGAAAAAATTTGAATAATTTTATTACACAAATGAATGTCTGAGGGATGTAAACAACTTGGCACCTCCTATACTCAGGCAGAAATGAAAACAATAAAATGAGAAGTGAAGATGAAAACTAGAGCCCTAGGTCTAAGGCTAGGAGTCCTCAGTCTCCTCGACTTCTAAGTCAATGATAGCCTGCACTGCACCTTGCTCCTACCACCCCACCATCCTGGTCGACCGGAGCTAAGGTCTTTGCATCCTCGCCTCCCTCCTTGCTTTTTCCTCCTCCTCCTCTTTGGAGTGGCCATAAGTGACCAATCTATCACAATAGCCTTAGGATGTAACACCCGAGAATTTCTAATGCATTAAAATTGCATTAAGTTAAGGGTTATGTTAAGATGAAAATACAGTTTAAGGAAAAATACTGTATAATAACATGAAAAAATGCATAGTATTAGAGTAATGCAATGTAAAAATTGGATTGTTAAAGGTCATGTAGTATAGAAATTGGAGCTATTTAAGTTAAAGTAATATAGGAATAATACTGCTTAGAGAATATGGATGAATAAGAAAGGTTATGTTTGGCCTCCAAAAATAAAGCAGAGGCAAGTAAAATATTTTACACAGTCTAGGAATATGTTTTTGCACTGATTTTACCACGACAATATAAGAAAAATACTGTGTTGTGAAAAATTACACAATGTAAATTTTTAGGTCCCACAAAGTGGACACCCAACCAAATTTTATTGGGCCACCAAGCTTAGAAATGTGGCCTAATAGCATGTTGCCACCTAGGAGTATACTCATGGGTTACCATGAGTCATCAAAGTGGATAAGAAGTATTAAATGCATACTTATCACAAAATTTTCTTTCTTCCCCTTCCTCCCATACTCGACACCATTGAAGGAGCTTTCTAAAAAAATTTCTCAGCCCCAAAACTTTGCAAAAACAACCCCACTTAAGTTCAAGAGGTGGGATTTAAGGATTTTTACAAGTTTTAAGGTAAAATCCTAAACTTTTTAGCAAGTTTTCAAGGGATTTTTCATGGGTTAAGGGGGAAATTAATTTATGGTATTTTTGCATAAAAATAAAGCCTAGGAAGGAGTTCAAGGAGCCCAGGAAGGCTAGAAATCAAAAGAGTGTTATTTGGATAAGTTTTGAATTTCAAAGTTTTGAAATTTTGTAATTTTTGTTTTGATTTGTATTCCTTTGAACCTATGCGGGTTCTTAAGCATGTATTTGATGAAATTTCATGGATATGTGATGTATGGCATGTTAGAGTTGTGAAATTTTGCTTTATGGTGCCAAATAGTAGTTTTGCAAAAAGTGTTATTTTTGTAATTTTGATTTTAGTTTTAGCAAAAGTAATGTTTGAGCATGAGAATGATTTAAACAAAGGATGAAATGGTTTCTGTAGGGGTAGATATGCAATTTTGAAAGGGATTTTTACAAAAATGCCCCAAGGACTAAATTGTAATAAAAAGTTCTTTCTCGGTAGATTTAAAAATCAGCCAAAAAGTCCCTTTAAACGTGAGAATTTTAGAAAAATTAAAACACAAAAGTTGTAGATCTCAATGAAACTGTTAAAAATTGTGGACAGTTCATTGAAAATTTCAACCGATTGTGAGATTTTAATTTTACAAGAATTTGTTGAAATTGAAAAAAAAAATTTAAAGGGCAAAAATTTCATTTTTGCAAAGGATTTTAAATATGGTACTTTCAGCAAAAATGTTCCCTATGAAAAATAGGGACTAATGGTTTAAAAAGATTATTTTTGGTTCCAGGGGTAAAAATTCAAATATTTTTGAATTAGGACCAAAACTGTAAAATGGTGTGAAAACTAGGTTTTCACTAGGGAACGTTGATTTCCTATACTGCTGTAGGCAGTAAGTATTATTGATGCAAAGTTTTAAGGATTTAAAGTTAGGCAATGAATGAATGAAAGAAAATGGGATTGAGGGCAAAATGATCATTTTGCGAAAAGGGCCAAAACGGACCCGAAACGCCTGATGTCAGGAAATGTTTCTTAGTGAGAATTTTTCTGTATTATGTACGTAATGAAATGTTAAAGATAAGCAATGATTTTTATTAACTTAAGAAATAGACGAAAATCCAATTAGGGGTAAAATCGTCATTAGTAAGGAAGCGGCTAGAACGGAGTCGAATACTCTGATTTAGCATAACGTTCTTAGATGGAAAATATTCCGTAATATGTTAAGTAACAAAACCGTTATGTGAGACGGGAGATCTAATAAGGGATGTTTAAGTAAACGAAATGTAACCCAATGGGTTATATAATTAAAAGGAATAGTAACCCCGATGGGTTACAAAGCTAAGAGAGAGAAGGGTAAACGGATAGTATACAAGTCAAGTTAAAAAGAAAAGAATAGTTAATGTTTACGTTTTATTATCAATTGAGTAGATTGATAAAAAGAAAGTTAATTGATGAGTCGGCTATCATTTGATCAGGACACGGAAGCTGACTAATGGAAGAAAAAGGAATGAGACAAGAACGGAATAGAGAACGCTAGAGTATAGTCCGGGTAAGTTTCAGACCTCACCTACAGCATGAAGTAAATCATTTTCAAATGCTTATATATATGTTTGCAAATGTGTTTGTAATTGTTATGCAAGTTGTTTTTAAAGTATGTTTGCATTTATTATACAAAAGTTTTAAAGATTTAAAGCAAGATTTGCAATGAATTTGCAAGTGTTATGTTTAAAGTCTATTTACATTTTGATATGCGTAATGTTTTTTAAAAGTACAAGTTATGATTTTCAATGTAATTGAACTATGGTTGCATGTGAAATGCACAATGTTTAAAAGTGTTCAAATTATGATTTGCAAAATGTATTTACATTATATGTTGCATTTGTTATGCCATAAGTTGCATTTGCTATGCAATAAGTGTTAGAGTACAAGTTATGATTTGCAAAATATGTTTACGTTTTATGTTGCATTTGTTATGCAATAAGTTGCATTCGTTATGCAATAGATTTTATAGTACAAGCAATAATTTGCAAGTGTGATTATATATGATGTGATTGCATTGGATATGCTCACTAAATTTAATAAGAAGGTAACATAAAGATAAAAAGAAAGTATCATACCAACCTTTTTTTTATGAGGTAATAAAAGTAAAGTTAAAGTTTGACCTCCTAGATATGAGGTACATGACATCGATGTTCGATGGTTTCAAGTCTTCCACAAGGGAAGCATCATGTTTATAATCTCATGATCGATGATGTTTGTACGAACACTAAAGTAAGATATAGAAAGTTAAGGAACAAAGGATGGAGAGTTAAAGTAAGATAAGGATAGTTAAAGAATAAAGGTAGAAGGTTAAAGTAAGATAAGAATGTTCATAAGACATTCATAATCGAAAGTTCATAACTGAGCATAAATGAGAACTTGCGTTTTGATTTTTTTTGCTTTCCTGGTTGTAAAACATTTATATACTATGAAAAACATTCTAAAGAATGTTTTATATTGAGTGTTTATGAAAACATAAATGGTGTTTATAAAGAACAATCTGAGGATTGTTTCATGTTAAATATTTTATGAAAAGCATTTATTAAAAACGTTTTAGAAATGTTTTATGGAAAATGTTTATGAAAAACATTTTTAGAAATGTTTATGAAAAATGTTTCAAGAGAAAGGTTTTTATGAGAAAAGTTTTAAAGCATGTTTAAAATGATTTGTGAGAATATGTTTGAACTTACTGAGCGAAAGCTCATAAAAAGTTTCTTCATGCTGTAGGAGGTTTTATGGGCAACCAATAGGACCTGTTAAAAGAGTTGGGTGCTGCGGAGGACAGATGCGAAGATTTGGATATGGATACCACCACAGTTTGCTTCCGCAACACAAAGAAAAGGTTTTCCATTATTTAATATAGTGTTTTCAAAGTTTTAAGAAAATCAGAGTTTTAAGAAATGTTTTTAAAAGTTTTAGGATACATTGTACTAAATGTGTTATAAAATTATAAAGTGAAGTTTTAAGCTATGATTTAATAAATGTTCCTTGTTAAGTTTTAAGGAACGATTTGAAATGATTTTAAAGGCAAATGTTGAGCAAGGTCTCGACTTAAATGGCGACAGAGGTCGTAATAGTTTTTAAGTACGTTTTAAAGAATGTTTAAAGAAAAAACAATTTTAATTCAGTATTTTCTTATTAAGTAAGTAAGATTACTGTTTAAGAACAATGTTTATGAAAGTAAAGTGATTACCTGAAAAGGCGGGTCGTCGCACAGGATGCTTCAACAATTGGTATTCTTGTATATCCTTCATCCTAAGGTAGTAGTTGTCGGCAAACTCACTGGAGTGCTTAAAGTTCTTCATCGCTAGGGTCAGTCTAACCAGCAGCTCCTCCTGAAGGAACTTCTCATGCTTCGCCCTCACTTTTCAAACATCCTGCTCAAATATAGCCATTTTTCATATATATCCATGAGTCCCCTCTGATCAGGACTCCCTCTTGAGGTGCTCCCTAGGGCCCCCACTAGCCACCATGTAAGACATTGCCTCCTCAAGAGAAGCATGTGCTTGGGACGGACAGATATGACCTACAACCAGGCAACAACTTATCTCTAAATGTCAACACATGGCCTCATCTCAGCCCTCGAATGACGAGCTAACCCTCTTCTAGGATCATGACACTTGTAACCAACCACCTGGCACCACCTAATGGCGCACATGGGTCACAGTCAAACCCACCTAACACTTGGTTCAGGTGATGGCCTATAAATAAAGAGCATTTACTCCACCTAAAAGGTAACTTGGACTCTTTCACCTAACCCTACTCCAGATCTTGGTCGAACAGGTACCTAATTTAAGCGTCGAAGATCCTTTGGCTGGCAGCACACTGGTGTCTCCCTTGATCTTCGAGGTGGCCCTCTCCTTGTTGTAGGTTCATCTCAGGAAGCCGAGACGAGCAATCTTTAATATTTTTTTTTGTAACTAAGACGTGTGGAATATACTATTTAGGGAAGGTTGTATGTCTACTCCGCTAAATTTGTTTCTATGCAGTGTTAGGTAGGCTTAGGTGCTATTGATCTCTTCATCTTGATCAATTAAAAGTTCTATAGACTATAGAGGTGCCGTTAAAGGAGACATATATTGTGGTATGCCAATTCGATTTTTCGTTGTCAGAAGTTAGATACACCATTTTCCTCAAAATTTTTATATGAATTTATGGATAGATTGGGTTTGTTCAGGATTTAATCTTCTTGTAAAGTAGGGTTATTTGAGTCAGTATTGATGTTTGTATCTCTTCTTTTGGGACATAATTCCCTTTTTTCGAAAAAAAAATCGAGCTTTTATAAAACTTATTACCAATAATGCTTTTTTTTTAATATCCAACCATAAAAATCTCTTACGCAAATACATATGATTAAGAAATAGAGAGGGGGAATATCTTAAACTATTATGAATTGGAGTATTGGACCGGTGGAGTGGCCATATGAATCATGTCATTGCTTAAACAATACAACTAAGCAGACTAGCCGTTATCTACAACCTTGACCAGCTCTAAACACCATGATTTGGGTTTGATAACGTTAAAAACATTGCTGGACACAGACTAACAGACCGTTTCCAGATATTGAGACTAAAAAGGTGATGTCCAGAGTCGTCATTTCATAACTTGTTTTTCACCAAATAAAGACTGGGTGGCCATTTTGTGACACTTCTCATGAAAAGCCGTTGCATAAAAGACAGCAAAAGGGAAACAAAGTTGGTTAGGTTGAATGCAAAAGAAAAAAAGCAAATTTACATATTTATAGGTGCAAACCAAAAATTTGTTAAAATCGTAAAAAAAAAAAAAAAAAAAACCTTAATGTAGTCTATTTCGATCTTTTTTAGATAGGATATTGTGACATTTTATTACAATAATTATGTCAAACATAACTTATATCCAATCTTAGAAGAAACAAATTCACGAAAGCTTGTGATTTGCAAATCTCATAAAAGAGAATTTCCAGGTTGATGATGAAAAAATACATTGTACATAGGTATAGATTTCATATTCTATATTCGACATTCCTTTAGTAACATGAAAATATTGGACAATGGAAAAAGTATCACCAAACTCTTCACTTTTCTTGCTCAAATGCATAGTTCCACATCAACGACTAAAAAAGTTCATGTAAATGTCCATTTTTCGTATCATAAGAATATATAATTTATTTTAGACCACAACATCATGCATTATTTAATTCATTTTTATAGACACATTAATTACCTTTGTTTCCTTGTCTTTTGAGAATTGAGCATGCTTGCTGCTTCAAGATAGGCTGGGAAGATGACCCACTGACCCCCTTTTTCTTTTTTCGTTTTTTTCTCATTTGAACCCAAATTTTTTTCCCTCTAATTTTGTTCAGACCAGAATAACGACAGGTGTGTATAGCTGCCTTTGCTGTAAAACGTAAATAAATCCTTCATTTTTTTTCTCTAGAATACCCTCCGTAGGCTTTTAAAAATTCCAAAAATACCCTCATATCATCGTCACAAACAGGCCCCACCCACCACACAAAAGCGCCCCCCTTCTTCTTTATGAAAAAACCAAAGCCACCATCATGATTCATATTCCATTATTGTATACCCCTCTATATATAACAACAATCAAAGCTTTTGCTCATACATATGAATTTGTTAGCTACTTATAATATATTCACACACACACACACACAGATATATCTCAGCATAATCCACAAGAGAGAGAGAGGAGAGAGAGAGGGGTTTGTAAGATTGATGGGATTGATGAAGGCGTGGTCATTGAAGAAAGTGAGAAAGGAGCTACGGCCATGGAGGTTAATCTCGGCGTTTAGATGGAAGCGCCTTGACTTTCAGCTGAGCATCTTGGACGACGTCGTATTCAGAATAATGTATGTCGTTGAGGCGGTCGTTCTCGTATCCACCCTCTGCTTCTTCTTCCTCTGCTGCGGCTGCCACTTCTGACTTCTGACTAATTACTCTTCCCTCCATTTTTATTCAATATTGTTCTTTGGCATTTCTTCAAATTTTACTTTTACTTTTTTTCCTTTTTTTTCCTACCTTTTTTTTAAGCCATAACTTGGCATGCGATGCAAGATTGTAAGTAGAATTGTCCGTTGAGAGTTGGGAACTTTTCGTCTTCTTCTTTTTTTTTTTTTTTTTTTTTCTTTTTCATCATGGCTATGATTTTATAAACCTTACAATAAAAGAGTTCCTGTGTTTATGAGGAAAAAGAAGAGGGAATAAAAAAAAAGAATCATTCTGATGTAGTTTGACTAGTTTCTTATGCTATTTATTCTCCATTTTTGCTTCAAATGTCTTCAGGTTGAAAAGGCCGGTAAATTTTTCCTCCAAGACCAAGGGAAAGAGAAGTAAAGATTTTGTAAAACAACAAGTTTCTTTTTTTTGTTTTGTGTTTTTTTAACTTGTAAAACAACAAGTTACTCCTACAAAATTGTCACATAGTTTGGTTTTGAAAGAAAATTTGGTCAACTATAATTTTCAAAAAAAAAAAAAAAAGGGTATACTTTCAGTGGGAAACGACATGCTCCTTGCGGTCCAAAAAATAAAAGCACATGTCGTTTTTAAGATTTTTTTTTTTTTAGGGGAATTCATAAGAGTTTTCTCATTTTAATCTAGTCTGTCGTTTATATGACACACGCCATATGATAATCCATTAAAATTTTCCTCATGTAAAATGTCGTTTCTGCCTTTAGTTTCAAGTAAGTATCATAAGCTCACAAAATTCAACTTGGTTCTTGATTAAAAATTTAAAATCCTAGAACTACCGTTTATACATGTCATTTTTTATCCGCAAAAGTAATAGGATGGAGCATTCAAAAAAGACGATGGAAAAATGTACCAGATTTTGTAGATTAAATTGAATAAAATTTACCATGATGGTTAAAAAAATTGGGAAAGTCAACCACATTAATGTATTGCATATTTTGTCCGTGGAGGTACTAGGATGATGAATAAATGTGTCAAATTTTTGCATGCAAATCAGCTGTGTAATTGTTCTCCTTTGTGTATTAAGGAGAATATGTTTTGAAGTAGAGTGACTTGTCGTTGAAACTTATAAAAAGACAATAATACTTTTTGATCAAAAGCATCATATCATTTATCTTTGCAAACGAAAGGAAACTCTAGCCCATAAACGAGTTATTTTCATATTGGTAGGAAAAGATAGGATACTACTTCAATTAAGCAAGAAATCATGTTCTGAGAATAACTCCAGTCCTCAACAGAAAAAGGAATCTATGACTGAAAAAGAATGTTTTAGTGTATTACCCGCTTAAAGCCAAATGTTGTACGTATTTATCAACTTTTGGATTTTGTTTTTTTTGGGGTTAATTACATTATCACACATCTTAATTTTAATTATTTCTTAATATGTCCTTTTGTTTCTAGAAATTGTGAAAGTATTTTATAAATTTCAAAAACTTAATTTCAATTTCATTTCATGAATAAAAAATCTAGGAAAACAACATAACTACCTTTAAACGGTTATAGAAAATATTTTATAAACTTAAAAATATAAAAATCCTAAAGCAAAATATCAATTTTTTTAAAAAAAAGAAAAAAGATATTAAAGTTTATGGCTTTTTAATTGAAATATTTTTTAAAAAATTTTTCAAGAAGAAAAATATATTTCAAAAACAAATTTAGTCTAATTAAGGATATCTTTATGATTTCTCCATGTCTTTTAATGTCCAAAAAATCTATAAAAGATAAAATTGAAACAAGTTTTTCAAATTCAAGGGATACTTTTGAAGTTTCTAAAACATGATAATAAATTGTTAAATAATTAAAACTATAATGCATAGTTATATAATTAACCCTTTGTTTTCCCTCTTTGGTCAATTATGCACAAAACGACATGTATGATTCTATAATTTGTTTTTTTTTTTCAATAATCTTTCGTCCATAAAAATAAGTTTATTTAGCATTATTGCACGAAATTACTTGGCTTTTGGCAATTATCTTATAAATTTGTAATTTTGATAATTCACTACATAAAAATAAGGATATTTAGCATTATGGGGTCAAATTACTTGGCTTTTGACAATTATCTTGTGAATTTATAATTTTGATAATTCGTCATCTAAACTTTTCATATTATTATAATGTGCCCTATTTTACTTGGCTTCCTGTTAAATTGGTGATAAAAAACCTACATGGCCCTCATGTATGGACTAATGACGAAAAATCTCATATCCAATAAAAAGTTTTTAACTCTTAATTCAAATCTTAATGCAAACCCTCAATTGAAGGGGAATTAGATAAGGCCTATTGCTACAATTTAAAAAGCTTAAGAGACAAATTAACAAAACTAAAAGTTCAGAGCATAAGTTGTTAGAAGTTATAAAGTTCAGAGAGAACAATGCTACGGAGAGTGGTTTGAACTCTAAGGTTTAAATTACAAACAGTATAAAGCTCTTACTTACTATAATGTAAAATAAAGATATGCCTTATTGTAAAGCTTTCACATGCTACAATGTGTGATTCAAATTCTAGAGTTGAAAAACACCCTATAAAAATAAAGACATGTTGATTGGGATTTGGAGTAATTTTCCCCCTTCTAACAACAATCATTATTGATCCTTAAACAATGTGTCCTTTATTAACAATCAAATTAAGACATGTTGATTGTCATTTATGCACAAAACAGTATGCCCACAGTCTAATTTTGAAAGCTTTTACTGCCAAAATGAAAACAACGGTCACTTTTGGTTCTCAAAGGGTACGTCATTTATTAACAAGATTATGGATAAATAAAGACATGTTGATTGTCGTTTATACAAATCGGTAAGCTTTTCTCGTTGGAAAAATTGTACTCAGTGAAATTTTAAAAATTTTATACTAGAGTATTTTCGAAAACATAAGTTTGACACGCTATATGCATAAATTAACCAGATCTTACTAACCTTATTTGCCGAAAAGCTCTCGCAATCAATGAAGAGAAATGTGTTCAAGAAGAGTCTCAACCAACTGGCCTTTTTTGCGATCCTCTATCCGCGACTGGTGTGTCTGTGGGCAAACTCGTACAGCATTTCCCAGCTGACTCTCCTTCCAACCAATTGAGAAATACCTAAAGCTACAGTTCGTAATTTATGAACAATAGCTCTTCAAGGGAGTTTCAGAGACTCACGGACAGAGTGCTCACTCTAGATTTCTCAACTGATCTAAATGACTTATGAGTCTCACTCCCTATTTATAGAGGTCGTCCTGTGGTTGGTTCTTATCACATAAGGCCTCAAAAATTCGAATTTGGATCAATATTTGATAAAATGCATGAAAACGCGTGATTATATTCTCGTTTAGTTGGCAGGCCGAACTAGCAGATCAGCTTGCCGAACTTATGACAAATGATCCCTTTAGCCTACCGAACTTATGATAAATAATCTCTACAAATATTTATTTCCCACCCAAGATTCTCGGGATAGAGCCTCAGTTTTAATTCAAATAACCTAATAGAAAAGTTATCTGATTAAAACAGTCATATCTAGATAATCTATAAGAAAATAAACATTTTTGATAATTTAATAAGTTTATCTTGAATTAATTTACACAAAATTAATTCAACCGATAAACAGACATGAAGTATCTAATCCTATCGAATTTCAGCCAATTTGATAATTTGACATAAGTCACCAATTTATTAAAAAAGCACGTTGTATCGTTACAATATTTATTATGAGCTAGCAAAGGGGACCTAATGGACCTATATAGTTTAAGCTCCTGATAATTATAAAACCTAATATCCTAGATATACATTTCATAATTATCAACTCTAACGCTACTCCACTAAAATTTTAGAGTTGTACACTCGAACTATACAAAATAATGAAGCCTGAATAGCTAAGTCTCTATGACATATCATAATATGTCGTATCCCCATAGGATTGTCCATAATCGGCTTATCCCGATTATTTTTCTCTTACGTTCCATTATCTCACAATCGAAAAACTTACCATCCAAAGGCAGTATACCATTCAGTTACACCTCTATATCCAAATGGTTGAGCGCTTCAGTTTTTCAATTACGGGATAACACATATAAGAGGATATCAACGACTTCCAAAGAGGAGCTATGGATTTCATATCTATGAATAACAAGTCTACGTTATCAAGAGTCATGCCTCTAATGTGCGGCATGTGTACCGGCATAAAATGTGAATGTCACCATTTGATACATCAAAAAATATAAGTCAAGATAACGAGCACATTATTCATCTTAGGATTAAGATACAATTTATATGATTGTCTAAAGTGAATTGATTTGTCGAGACAGAATTATTAATTTAAATCAATCACATTTTATATCCTGATCCAAATTATCGTCAACTATGACAATGCATTAACGTTTTTATTCGTGGAGTCCACCTCCGTTGGCCAAGACAAACCATCTCCCGTAAGGAATATAGACAACATAACAATCTTTGCATGAATAAAGCGCTCAATTTTATTCACTTAATTGCAGATATTATGATTAAGACCGTTACTTTTTGAATCATGTCTTTTGCATAATCTGTCCCTTATATACCTAATTCTAAAAACTTAGACTAATAGTCTCAAACTTTTATTTGTTTATCATATATTCAAAAAATATGAACATAATGATAACAACAATTTGATATATGAATAATAAAAAAAATTTTTATTGATAAATATATCTTTCAAAACATATTATATTTTTACTTCTTAAGATGAACTTGTCTAACATTTCTACCAAAAAAAACGACGGTCAGAAATCCCTCAAACGACGGCCTTTTTCTTTCCCCAATCTAACCTTTTTCATTTTCTGTACTACAGCAGCAGAAAATCCATTAGCCATCTAGGATCGGTCTCCTCATAGGGCCAAGTAACGTCCGATTGTCCTAAAACCACCACCGTCGTCACTCAGTCGCTCCGAAGCTTCACCAACTCTCCAATGGCGTCGCCTGTGATACCATTGCAGAGATCTCCGCTACCCCCATCATCCTCTCCGACCTTTTCCTCTTCCCCTTTCCAACGCCTCTCCACCTTCAAATCCTCCTCCCCCGCCACAACCACAACCACAATTTCCGCTTCCACTTCCCCTCTCGACTCCTTCGCATCCGACCCAATTTTCTCGGCCTTCCTCTCCCCGGACTTCTCCTCCACGTCCTTCTCCTCCGCCGCACTCTCCTCCGGTTCTCCTGCCTCCACCGCCGAGAAGCTCCACAATGCCATCCGCCTCCTCGAGTCCCAGCTCCGCTCCGAGGTCCTCTCCCGCCACGACGAGCTTCTATCCCAGCTTTCTTCCCTCCAGCACGCCGATCATACCCTCGCCACCGTCCGATCTGCTGTCACCTCCCTTCAATCCTCCCTCCGGCGCGTCCGATCCGAGCTCTCCGATCCCTTGAAATCCATCCGAACGCAGACCGTACAGCTCTCCAACCTCCACCGCACCACGGAGCTCCTCCAGCACTCGATCCGTGCCCTCCGCCTCTCCAAGAAGCTCCGCGATCTAATTTCCTCCTTCGCCGGTGATCCGGACAAGCTCGACCTCTCCAAGGCCGCCCAGCTGCACTGCGAGATCTTGACGCTTCAGGACGAGTACGATCTCGGAGGAATCGAGGCCGTCGACGAGGAGCTCGCTTGGGTGAGGGAGACCGGGGACAAGCTGAGGAGCGAGGCGATGAAGGTGCTGAGTAGAGGAATGGAAAGTTTGAACCAGGCCGAGGTCGGGACTGGCTTGCAGGTGTTCTACAATTTGGGAGAATTGAGTTCGACTGTGGAGCAGATGATCGAGAAGTATAAGAGCGTGGGGTTGAAGAGTGTGAGTGCGGCATTGGATATGAAGGCGATCTCCGCGTCGGCCGGAGGTGGCGGAGGTTTTGGTCCGGGAGGGATTAGAGGGAGTGGGACGCCGCAGATCGGAGGCGGAGCGAAGGCAAGGGAGGCACTGTGGCAGCGGTTGGCGGGGTGTATGGATAAGTTGCATTCGGTGTTGGTCGCCGTTTGGCACTTGCAGAGGGTTTTGTCGAAGAAGCGTGATCCATTTACTCATGTGCTGCTTCTTGACGAGGTTATTCAGGTGAGTGGATTGGAATTTTGAGGTACATTTTTGTTTCTTGGTGTGTCTGTGCTTGTCTGGTAGTTTTGAATCTGTGCTATTTTGCTTACAAATGACTGGAAATGAGGGACAAATGATGCTTGGCAAACATTTGATTTGATTGTTAGAAAATGTTGAGGTATTTGGGAGGTTAGGTTGGATTAGGATGAGGGTTTTGGCATGCCAACTTTGCATAGGTGGTTTTTTAAGAAGGAAACTGGATACAAGATGTTGGATGGAGGTAGTTTGTTGGACACACATGTTTACAATTTTGGGGCTGATGGTAGGGGATTCTTTTAATTGTCAACAAAAAATATATTGTTGTTTGCCAAGCATATAGGAAAGCTAATTAGGTGGGAATGGATGAGCATATTGGAAAGCTAATTAGGTGGGAATGGATGAGAATTTTGCGTCTATACACGGTGAGTTTATTGATCTTTTCTGTGTTTATTATTATGTAACAATTGAGGAGTAGAGGCATGTTTTAGCCAAGAAGGAAATTATTAAACGTGGTCAGGGCTCGCAGGTTTGAAGGCAATTGAGTTGCTTACAACCATAGATGAGTTTCCCCAAAAAATTTGCTATTAGTTTTATCATGCATGAGTTATGGTACCACTTAAACTGAGCTCCTTAGTGAGAATGCCATTGCAAATTTACGTTGTACTTGAACTCAGCCCGTTGCTTGTTAGTATGTCATTGCGATATTTCATTTACTGATTATAGTAATTTGTCTCAATTATTGTTATTCATCTTCAATTTAGTAATCGCTTCTTTGGCTTATATCAACGTTTACTTGCTTAGGAAGGTGATGCCATGTTAACAGATAGAGTCTGGGAAGCCATTGTGAAGGCGTTTGCTAATCAAATGAAGTCTGTTTTCACTGCTTCAAGTTTTGTCAAAGAGATTTTTACCATGGGGTATCCAAAGTTATATTCTATGATAGAGAATCTTCTTGAAAGAATTTCACGAGACACAGATGTCAAAGGAGTTTTACCAGCTATTAGTTCAGAGGGGAAAGATAAAATGATTGCAGCTGTTGAAATATTCCAGACAGCATTCTTGGCTCTCTGCTTGGGTCGCCTTTCAGATCTTGTGAATTCTATATTTCCTGTGTCTAGTCGTGGCAGTGTTCCCTCCAAAGAACAAATCTCACGAATTGTATCAAGAATACAGGAAGAGATTGAAGCTGTGCAATTGGATGGACGCTTGACGCTTCTTGTCTTGCGTGAAATTGGCAAGGTTCTGCGTCTTCTTGCTGAGCGAGCTGAATACCAGGTAATTTAGTTCGCTTAAACTAAAATAGAAGGCAATTATTTGAAATACATTCAGATTATCTTGATTCAATTATGTTTAATACTACGACAAAGATGAATATTATAGAAATGTGTAAAAAATCAAGTCCTTGTTTTTTTTATCCTGATGTCAAGATCAACTACACAGTATTTAGTTTCTTGTTTTGCATATAGATTCATTATAATTTTGCATTATGACTATATTGTTGGTATCAGGACTAACTTTGAGAAAATTAGGGAGAGAATAGTTCTTTTGGTGTAGGTCATATGTACTATGGATTCAGTGAAAGGAGCCGGCGGGCGGGGGGGGGGGGGGGGGGGGGGGGGGGGGGGT
>CAMOHE010047117.1:0-23891 GCA_946598075.1 Artocarpus hirsutus | reverse complement strand
GTTGTATCATAATATTGTCAGTACCATATGTGTGTGCACAATATGTGGGCCAGTGGGACTCATACGCGTTCCACCCCATATTTAATTATTATAATGTTATTTCTATTTGTTTAATTATTACGATGAATCATTTTATTTCTTTGATTTATTTTATTTAAACGATTTTCAAATTATCTCATTTTTACTTATAAATTTGATTCTAAAACCTTGTTTTTAACTAAATCTTTATCTATTTAACTTAATTAAACCACCACGTCACCTCTCGTACTCCGGGGCGTGACAGTTTGCGAGTGGTTTGAGCCGTTTTTTTTTCTCTAAACCACCAACTATATTAAAAATAAATTTTATTTTTGGACGGTTTAGTATTTTTTATAAAATCAAACCAAATCAAATCACCGATCAACGGTTTTGACTATTTGGTTTGAGCAGATTGTATTTAAGATTATTTTTTAATTTTTCGTTTTAATTTTTATTTTTTTATAAAATGTCTAAAAAATTATCTTTTAAAATTTTAACACAAACCATGGATAAAAAAAAAATCATAATAAAACAAATCAAAGTCAACTAACAACCAAAATAAAAAGTCAAAAATATAACTAAATAACATAAGATAACAATTAAATTTTAAACTTGATTTAAAGCTTTCCACTTATAACGCCATTATATGAGGTTAGCAATATTGAATAAATAAAAATAAACTTAAATTTAATATCATTCAAATAAATAAAACAATGCCCACGGGTCTTTAAACAAAAATAGACGTTAAATGTAGCATCAAATATTTAAAATACAGTCATCATCACTATAGTACAATTCCCAAATAACTTAACATAGCCTTCACAAAAGTAATACAAATCTTATATTTTCTAGACGAATTACAAATAAACAAAGATCTTCCAACACGAAACCAGCAGTGTTGTTGCCTATTCTTCGTCAGATAAGTTACACTGAGTTCTACCTGAGAGATGTAAATATGATAGGGATGAATATCGACATGCCTAGTAGGGAAAACCATCACTCACCTTAAGGTTTTATTTATTATCACATTAAAACTGCATGGTTAGTTAATTTACATCATATTTCATATTATGAGGTTTATTATGATCACATTCCGTGGATACCATAGTTAATCATTACCAAGTTTCATACTTATACATATATACAAATATTACAATTCATCATTGTTCCTAGGTATCCACGTTAAATAGAGTATCACTTAACTCATCGAAACCCAAATGGACGCACTTGACCATCTTCCAAACATTCTAAGGGTGTTTCGATGAGGGGACATCAAGCCCCGAGTCCTCATCAAGTCGATTCCTGAACAATATATTTTGAAACTTTCGACCTAAAATAGCATCATCACCTCCCTCTATTTTACTTTTTAGGGTATTCATGCCCAAGGAGATAACTGCCGCCCTCTTCACGTTTTACTATTCCTTTATATTAAATCGTTATATATAGAGTCAGTTTTCCTAACCATGCTTCTCAATTTACAACATATGTCAAATCATTATGTTCTTCGCTATACAATACATGACGAGTTCTACATCATCATATTATAGATATAATCATATACTTTCAAAATACTATATATATATATCTTGCAACATAAAACAACCAAATTTTAATTTACCAAAACCTCACAAAAGATGAGTAATAGAATCTCTACCTTTTCACAAATATCTACTGATAATTTTCAGCTTACACAATTTATCACGTAAGCTTCAAATACGTCGTTATCCTAAAACGTATAAAATAACTATACTTTAACTTAAATCCTAATTTTCAATTATATCAATTTATCATTTATTTTTATTATTGGTGTGCCATAATCATTAACGTACTAAAATTGTAAATATCACTTTTCTAACTTAATTTTAGTAAATTATAAAATAACAATAAAATAAAAAATATATGAATTTTATTTTACTACAAAATATATTAAATTAGATTTTTAAAATAAATAATACGATTTCAAAATATTCATAATTAAAATAATTAAAAAGTTTGATATTTATAAAATTATTTAAAATTACAACCTGTATAGAAAACAATTTCTTATTTCTGAACCATAAATTATCAAATAACTGTATTTGTTCTAGTGGTTTAGCTCCCTTTTAGTTGACCTGAGGTTGGGGGTTTGAATCCTGTTTAAAGCTTCTTTTTATTGAATTTTTGTATGAAAAAATGACATGTTGTTTTAAGGAAAACGACATGTAGTTTCTATGAAAAATGACATACAGTTTATGGAAAAAATGACATGTTGTTTCTAAAAAATGACACGTCATTTTTCATTTGGAAAAACTCATATAAAGAACCTAAAATTCGAGTTCTAAGCTTTTTAATCCAATTCTTAGTTTCCTAACAGCTTTTTAAGGCATAAAAACTATGGATAAACAATATATAACCATTTTTATACAATATAAACTTATTCCATAGATTCCCATAGTCAAACCATAATTAAAATTTAAGTTTTGAGTTTGAAAGATTTACCTCAAATTCAAGCTAATATATTGTTTTAATCACCAAAATCCCCTTGTTTCCAAACTCTATAGGTTGCTAGAATGAAGTTTATGTGATTTCTGCTGAAAAATGAATGGGATTTGAGGTTTGACTTGTTGGGTTTCTCTCGGTATATTAGCTATCGTGGAAGTAAAATGGAACCAAAGAAGAAAGAAAGAGGAAGAAGGAAGAAAGAAAGTGAAGAAGAAGACAGAGGAGACATCAATAAATAGAGGAAAGGAAGAAAAAGGAAGAAAAAGGAAGAGAAGAAAAGAAAAGAAAAAAAATTAATCAACATCCCGTTGAATGCGGGATGT
This sequence comes from Artocarpus hirsutus, assembly GCA_946598075.1. Classification (NCBI taxonomy): domain Eukaryota; kingdom Viridiplantae; phylum Streptophyta; class Magnoliopsida; order Rosales; family Moraceae; genus Artocarpus; species Artocarpus hirsutus. The sequence continues at coordinate 21,069 of CAMOHE010047117.1, read as the reverse complement.
TTGTCTGAGATTTGGTAATAAACAACAAAGAAGAGGACAAGGGAGAGTTCACGGGAAAGTTTTGAAGGAAAATGCTAAAATGACATTTTTGTAATTAAATAAAAGTTCTAAGGGTATTTCGATAATTATACTAAATAGTGCAGAAAATTTTTAGAAAAAAATTAAAAATAAGTAGAATAAAAAATATGAAATAGATTTCAAATGCAACAATTTTTTTATAAAGTCTAAATTGGCACACTAATAATTAATTTATATACAATTTTTACCCATTAAAAATAACGGTTATCACAGCTCTCCCCTATTTTAAGAAATTTCATCCCCAAAATTTCCTACAATTGATTACACTTTTAAAACAAATATGGATATTTCTCTCTCATCTCAAACTCAAGTTCCCATGTAGCTTCCTTTACATCATGATGTTGCCACATCACTTTCGCTAAAGGAATTTGACGACGATGTAACGTTTTTATCTCACAATCTAATATTTGAATAGGAACTTCCTCATTAGTCGTGTCTCCCTAAATTGGGACATCTGACCACATGATCACATGTGAAGGATCGGGTTCATACTTTCTCAACATCGATACATGAAAGACATTATGTACATGAGACAACTGTGGTGGCAAATCTAAATGATATGCTAGCTTTCCAATTCTTTTCACAATCTCGAATGGTCCCATATACCTTGGTGCTAACTTCCCTTTAACACCAAATCGAGATACACCACACTTTGGTTTCACTTTTAGAAACACAAAGTACCTGACCATGAACTCTAAAGGCCATCTCCTTTTATCCACATAGCTCTTCTATCGACTTTGGGTTATCTTTAAATGTTCATGAATAATCTAGATCTTGTCCATTGTTTCTCCAATGAACTAACGCCCAAGTTCTAAGTGCTCTTCCTTTTCAGCCCAACACAATGGAGATCTATAGGGTCTACCATATAAATCCTCATATGGAGCCATTTTAATGCTTGCCTGATAACTATTGTTATATGCAAACTCAACATATGGCAACTGTGCAGCCTAGTTGGTTCTAAAGTCTAGCATACAAGCTCGAAGCATATCCTCGAGAATTTGAATGGCACGTTCAGATTGTCCAACTATTTGAGGATGAAAGGCCGTACTAAAATTCAGTTGTGTTCCCAAAGCTTTCTACAATCCTCTCCAAAACTTTGATGTAAAACGTGTATCTCTATCAGAGACTATTGACATTGGTGTACCATGCAATGTCACTATCTTTTCCACATATAATTGACATAGCTTTGAGACATTATAACTGATTCTGATTGGGATAAAGTGGGCTGTTTTTGTCAAACGATCTACAATTACCCAAACGGTATCATGCCCTATTTGAGTCTTAGGAAATTCGGTAACAAAGTCCATTGTCACATGATCCCACTTCCATTCTGGAATAGGTAGGCTCCTCAACTCGTCTTCAGGCTTTTGATGTTCTGCTTTTACTTGTTGACACGTCATGTACTTAGATACAAAGGTTGCGACATCTCACTTCATTCATCCCCACCAGTATTGTCGCTATAGATCCATATACATTTTAGTGCTTCCAGAATGAATAGCAAACTTTGAATGGTGTGCCTTATCCAGCACCGCATGCCTGAGATAGGGATCCTCTAGAACAACTAACCTCCCTTTGTAAAGTAGGAACCCTTTCAGCTTAATCTGCCATCCATCTAATTGTTCACCATTTTGTATTTGTTCCCAACCCATACATAATCCTTTATTGTGCCATTGTCCCTGTTTTACTTGCTGGATTAATGTAGGAGTTGCTATCACATTGAATAAGAAAGCTCTTTCGTCATCTTCATAATATTGCAAATTAAAGTCGAAAATGGTGATTACTCACCTCTAGTCCTCCAATGCTAGGCTAGTTATGATTTCGTTGTTCTTACGACTTAGGGCATCCACCACTACATTTGCTTTTCCAGGATAATATTAGATGTTAAAGTTGTAATCCACCATGTATTCAATCCATCTTCGTTACCTTAGGTTGAGATCTTTTTTAAGTAAACAAATATTTTAGACTTTGATGATCCTTATAAAGCTTGAACCTTGCGCTAAATAAATAACATCTCCAAATCTTGAGCATGAAAACCACAGCAATTAACTCAAGATCATGTGTGGCATAGTTCCTCTCGTGGGGTTTCAACTAGCGTGAGGTGTAGACAACTACTCGTCCATGCTGCATTAACACACAACCTACACCGTTTCCTGAGGCATCAGTGTACACTGTATAAGGCTCTTTGTTGTTGGGTATGATCAACACAGGTGCACTAGTGAGTCTTAGCTTCAGTTCTATGAATGCTTCTTCACTTTTGTCGTCCTACACAAATTTGGCATTCTTTCTTGTGAGTCTCGTCAATGGAGTGGCAATTTTCAAAAATTTTTCCATGAAACGCCAATAGTATCCAGCTAATCCGAGGAAACTTTGAATCTCTGACATGTTCTTGGGTCGTTCCCAATTTAGCACTACTTCAATCTTGGAGGGGTCGATTGAAATGCCTTCTTTAGAGACAACGTGTCCTAGGAACTTGACCTTTGTCATCCATAAGTCACATTTCTCTATTTTTGCATAGAGACTGTGTTCTCTCAATGTCTATAGATCAATCCTCAAATGTTGAGCATGCTCTTCTTCAATTTTGGAATAGATCAAGATATCATCTATGAAGACAATGATAAATTGATCTAAGTACGGTCGAAAGACACGGTTCATCAAGTCTATGAAAGCCGCTAGTACATTGCTCAACCCGAAAGGCATGATAAGGAATTCAAAGTGACCATAGCGAATTTGAAAAGTCATCTTTAGAATGTCCTCTTCCCTTATTTTCAGTTGGTGATATCCGGTTCGTAAGTTAATCTTTGAGAAGTAGCAAGATCTTCCTAACTGATCGAATAACTTATCAATTCGAGGCAGAGGATACTTGTTCTTGATAGTCAGTCGATTCAGTTGGCGATAATCGACATAAAGCCTTCACGATCTGTCATATTTCTTCACAAAAAGTATTGGAGCTCCCCAAGGTGATGTACTTAGTCGAATAAATCTTTTTCTAGTAGTTCATCCAACTGCTTTCTTAATTCCACCTTTTCAGCGGGTGCCATTCGATACGGAGCAATAGAAACAGGCGTTGCTCCTGAAATTAAGTCAATGACAAACTCAATTTCTCTATAAGGTGGAAGTCTAGGTAATTCATCTAGAAATTCGTCCACCACAGGAGTGTGAGAGGATGGGTCGCTCCTCTTTAGTTCTCCCTTCGAAGCAAAGATTGTCCTAAGATTAGTGAAATTCTTTTGTCCTCTAATGTAAGTCTTTAGCACAGGAGCTGGCGTCACTACTCCTGTCTTTACTTGAAATTCAATGACTTGTCCATTCTTGGTGAACAAGGAGACACGTTTCCTATGACAATCTACTATTGCCTGATATTTAGTTAGTCAATCCATTCCTAGAATTATATCAAACTACGTCATACTTATTACATATAGGTCAATTGATTGTTTATGTTCTCATATAACAATACACACTGATTTACAAATTACGGATACTTTAGCTATCTCACCCATTGGTGTACTAAGGGTTAGTGACGAACTACATGTCTCAGTTTCTAATTGCAGTACGGAAGCAAATAACATAGATATAAATGAATGAGTGGCACTAATGTCAAACAATACATGAGCTGGTGCTTTGCTTGTCCAGCTGTAGCCGTAATTGCATAAGCTTGAGATGGTGCTTTTCCCTTATCACTCTTTTCTCGATTCCCTTAGCTACTACTTGCATTGTTATTATTATTCCTCCTAGGGAAAAATGATCTTTGATTCACTGAACCTTGAGGGGTCGGCTGAAAATTCTAATTGGCATAGAAATTTGAGCCCTGTGGCGATTATTGGTAGTTGTACTGGGGTTGGAACCCTCGAGGTTGAGTTACTGAAACTTGGGAAGTTGGAGCGTTTTGCTTAGGTGCTCCTCAGTTTTGACTCCCTCCCCATGCAGTAGAGCCAAAGTGACTTCCTTGTGGCCTTGGTACAAAGGATGATTGTGCAGGGTAGTTAGGGTAGTTCCTCCTTAGATGTCCCACTTGTCCATAATTATGACAAGCATATGGCTAGAAACGACCACTACCAAAAGATCCACCACCAATAGTCACTCTACTATGCTAAGTGACCTGGCCTTGTGGCTTCTCCTTTTTGCTTATCTTCCTTTGACGTCCACCAGAACCCTTGTACTCTCCATAGGAGTTGTTTAATTCTGTCTCTGCCCTTTGTGCCATAGCTACAAGTTCAAAAAAATCTGTTGATGGGACAGCAGCTATCATTTGTCTGATTTTTGGCCTCAGATTGTTCTTGAACTTCTCGCACCTCACCATTAGATTCGATACAACTCTAGGATTATAATGAGACAATTCTATAAATCGTGCATGATATTCAGCTATTGTCATGTCCCCTCGCACTAAGTTTTCAAATTCTTGCATCAGTGCTTGCCTATGGCTTTAGGGAATATAAGTATTGCAAAATGTGGTTTCGAATTGCTCTCATGTGAGGTTCGATACATCGTAGTCATCTTTCTACAGGTCCCACCATTCTTCGGCTTTTCCTTCAAATATATATGTTGAAAAGCTAACCCAACATCCTGTGGAATCCTCAAGGTATCCAACTTTTTTTTTAACCGCCTTAAGCCATTGTTTTGCTGTAACAGGATTGGGTTCTCCACTAAATGCAAGGGGTTTCTGCTTCATGAACTCTTTCAGTAGGGTTGAATGTCGTTGATCAAGATCAAGAGCCTCTACTGATCTTTGTACATTTTGCAACGCTTAAAGAATTTGTCCTAGATTATCCACTTCCAGTGCAGCTGGTTGAGGCTGCGCTACCCTTCTAGGTTGCTCAACTTCTTGAGCTTGCTCTATCAGTTTTGGTTGCTCAACTTTTTGAGCATGTTCGACTGGTTGTAACTGCTCAGACGATTGGACTTGACGTCTTGGCAGTATAGTTTCTACTGGCTGTGTAAATTTAATCAAGATTAGTTCCCAATGATGATGACATTAACACTTTAAAACCATTTCAAAGGATTAATTTTTAAGGTGGTGCTACACCCCCTAGGTTAAATGAACCTAAGCTCTGATACTAAAAATTTTGTAACGCCCCTATGTGGGGGTTAGTACTATTGAATAAATAAAAATAAATTTAAATTCAAAATCATTCAAATCAATAAAACAATGCCCATGGGTCTTTAAACAAAAATAAACGTTTAAATACAAACAACAGTTTTTAGTGTAGCACAAAATATTTAAAATATAATCATCATCATTATAGTACAATTCCTAAATAACTTAACACAACCATCACAAAAGTAATACAAATCTTACATGTTCTGGACGAGTTACAAATAAACCAAAATCTTTCAACACGAAACCAACAATGTCGTTGCCTATTCCTCATTAGATAAGTTACACTAAGTTCCACATGAGAGATATAAATATGATAAGGATGAGCATCGACATGTCTAGTAGGGAAAGCCATCACTCACTTTAAGGTTTTATTCATTACCACATTAAAACTGCATGGTTAGTTAATTTGCATCATATTCCAAATTATGAGATTTATTATGATTACATTCCATGAATACCATAGTCAAGCATTACCAAGTTTTATAATTATACATATATACAAATATTACAATTCATCATTATCCCTAGGTATCCATGTTAAATAGAGTATCACTCAACTCATCGAAACCCAAATGGGCGCGCTTGACCACCCTCCAAACATTCCAAGGGTGTTCCGGTGAGGGGATATCAAGCCCCGAGTCCTTACCAAGTCGATTCCTATACAGTGCGTTCTAGGACTTTCGACCCAAATGAGCATCATCACTTCTTCCCTATTTTACTTTTTAGAGTATTCGTGCCCAATGACATAACCGCCGCCCTCTTCACGTCTCACATTTCCTTTATATTAAATCATTATTTATATAGTCAGTTTTCCTAACCATATTTCTCAATTTACAGCATGTGTCAAATCATTATGTTCTTTGCTATACAATACATGACGAGTTCTACATCATCATATTATAGATATAATCATATACTTTTAAAATACTATATACATATTTTGCAACATAAAACAACCAAATTTTAATTTATCAAAACCTCACAAAAGATGAGTAATAGAATCCATACCTTTTTACAAATATCCACTGATAATTTTTAGCTTACGTAATTTATCACGTAAGCTTCAAATACGTCGTTATCCTAAAATGTATAAAATAATCATACTTTAACTTAAATCCTAATTTTCAATTATATCAATTTATCATTTATTTTTATTATTAGTGTGTCATAATCATTAATGTACTAAAATTGTAAATATCACTTTTCTAACTTAATTTTAGTAAATTATAAAATAACAATAAAATGAAAAAAAAAATATATGAATTTTATTTTTGTATAAAATATATTAAATTAGATTTTTAAAATAAATAATACGATTTTAAAATATTTATAATTAAAATAATTAAAAAGTTTGATATTTATAAAATTATTTGAAATTACATCCTGTATAGAAATCTATTTCTTATTTCCGAACCATAAATTATCAAATAACTATCCTTGTTCTAATGGTTTAGCTCTTTTTTACTTGACCTGAGGTTGGGGGTTCGAATCCTATCTAAAGCTTCTTTTTATTGAATTTATGTGTGAAAATTTTAAGGAAAATGATATGTAGTTTCAGAGAAAAACGACATGCCGTTTCTAAAAAATGACATGTCATATTTCACTTGAGAAAACACATACAGAGAACCTGAAATTCGAGTTCTAAGCTTTTTAATCTAATTCTTAGTTTACTAACAGCTTTTTAAGCATAGCAACTATGTATAAACAATATATAACCATTTTTATACAATATAAACTCATTTCCATAGATTTCCATACTCAAAACATAATTAAAATTTAAGTTTTGAGTTTGAAAGATTTACCTCAAATTCAAGCTAATATATTGTTTTGATCACCAAAATCCATTTGTTTCCAAACTCTATAGGTTGCTAGGATGAAGTTTATGTGATTTTTGTTGAAAAATGAATGGGATTTGAGGTTTGACTTGTTGGGTTTCTCTTGGTATATTAGCTATCATGGAAGTAAAATGGAAGCAAAGAAGAAAGAAAGAAGAAGAAGGAAGAAAGAAAGAGAAGAAGACAAAGGAGACATCAATAAATAGAGGAAAGGAAGAAAAAGGAAGCAAAGAAAAGAAAAAAAAAATTAACATCCCGTTGAATGCAGGATGTTTATCTGAGATTTGGTAATAAACAAGAGTTCACTGGAAAGTTTTAAAGGAAAATGCCAAAAATAAAAGTTTTAAGGGTATTTCAGTAATTATACTAAATAGTGTAGAAAATTTTTAGAAAAAAAATTAAAAATAAGTAGAATAAATTAAATGAAATAGATTTCAAATGCAACATTTTTTTTATAAAATCTAAATTGGCACACTAATAATTAATTTATATACAATTTTTACCCGGTAAAAATAACAGTTATCACACCATTGTGTCGAAACCTCTCCTCCTATTAATATCCGTAATTGATGCAGTGAGTTAGGTTGACCGTGGAGATAGATGATGAAGAGTATTGGCGTGGCGCGTAGGCCAATGGGGGTGTAGAGGGAAGACGGTTGTTGGATGGGAGGAGGCTATTCCATGAGTTAGTCTTAGTTATATATGTTAGTTTTTTAATTTGATTTTGTTTTTTAGATGCTTTATGATGAGTGATTAATAGAAGTTTAAATATAGAATATGGAAAGGTGCATCTTATATGAGTAGAACTTCTTTTAATGACCAAAGAAAAATAATTTATATAAAAAAATAAAAATTCTTATATTAAAAATATTTTAAAAATAAAAATTACATAATATGACAGTTTAGTAAGCGGTTTGATGGGCGATTTGGGTGATCGGTTTAGGTGGACTGTTTTGATGGGTTGAAAAGTCAAACCACTAACCAAACCATCCAACATATTTATATAAAAAACTACCCAAACCATCCAAAATTAAAACAAAAACTATCGGTTTGATTCAGTTTGGTTTGAATTGGGCGGTTTGGATGGATTAATGAATTTTTTAAACACCTCTAATCAAAAGATCATCGACTTGCCTGCAACAAAGGCCTGGTAAGTGGTATGCATAGACGTTGCTGCCTAACATGGAGTTATCATAGACCAAATATGTTGAATTAATTTAGTAGGAAATAGGATAAATCGATCCCACCAACACAAAAACGTCACCAATTAATTCAATAATCATCTGCATAAACGTAGCTTTTTGGCATGGTGATTGGAAAGTGGAAACAAAACTTATGAAATTGTATGGGGGAACTAGCATTGACATGTGAGGTCGACAGCCAGCGCCAAAAAAACAAAGATTTTGATGTGACGCAGGACTAGGAATGAAAATGGAGGTTAAACCTCTAAATATTCCATTTTCACATTTGTGTATTATTAAAAATGGAATAGTAATGGCGTGCCCTTAATGGCCATCTACAACCACATGACAAACACTCTAAATTATATTACTTTACTCTCAATCTTTCTGAAACCTTCCTCTTGAATTGACCAACATCTATATATATTTTTACGTACATACAAAACTTAGCACCTTCCCTGACGTGTCACGCTGTGAAAATGTGTGTGTGTGTGTGTGTGTGTGTGAGAGAGAGAGAGAGAGAGAGAGAGATATTGATTTAGGCTTCAGGGTTTGGATTCCTATTTTTAAATCTTTGTTTCTCTAGAATCAACATCAATTTCAGCATCTTTATGTCTCGTTGGCTTGTTTTGTTCCAAATCACCCTCGGAGCTTATCTGCTTTCTCAACCTTCATATTTATACCTCTTTTCTTAGTATCCTCCGCAAGGCCAAATTTTGGTGGTAATTCCTAGGTGTGCCAGTTGTCAAAACTACAATGGGAAAGAGTAAGAAAGTAGCGAGTCAAGCTGAACCTGAGAAAGCATCTAGGAATAATGTTCATGAGAAAAAGAAGAAGGATTTGAGCAATTGGATAAAAATTTTGAGGCCAAAAGTCTACATCACAGACAGCTCAAGCTTCAAGAGGCTTGTACGAGACCTCACTGGTAATGGAACTCCGTCCACAATCACTTCCAAAACTCAAGAGAGATCGAGAATCGAGAAAGTTCCAATCATAGATATTTATGATGATCAAGGAGAACCCGAAAGCAGTATGGAAGCTTCCATTGGTGTAACAACAGCTGATTCGTCTGAGTTCTACAACCAAGTTTCTCTAGATCAAGGTTTCAACCAAGTCTGTAATGAGATTGTTGGTTTTGAAGACTTTATAAACTTGGGAAATTCAGAAGCAGACCAACAGGTTACTGACTTGGTAGCCTATTCAGATATCGAGCCATGGCTTCTAGAAAGTACTGAACCATGTACTAGTGGTTTCAACTATGGTTGTGGTCAGGTTGAGCAAGATGTCAGCATATATGACTATGAGCTTTCTGGGTTTTTATGAAAATGTATGTTTTGCTCTGTTATCCTTTGCTTTTTGGTGTTCCCCTAGATTTATAATCCGTTGATGCAGATGCATTCTTTCCATTTCCTTCTTTGTATGTGTATATATAGAGAGTGTTGTCTTTCAGATTATCATCTGTGTTCTGTTTAAAATAACACTGCGTACAAATTCAAATTTCCCAGGGTGGATTGTTAAAACATTACTGTGCATTCTCAAATGTTAATTTATTTGCAAGCTAATTAGACAAGGATATATGTAAGTTTATTTATTGTCAAAATTACCAATGTGCATCTTAACTAAATAGAGGCCAATGTCGTGTTACTCAATATTACCAAACACCAAGATGAACACCAAGATGAATCATGTTCGGTTAAGCGACGGCCCATAATGCTAACTTATAAATTTTGCGTTTCAATCCACCTTTAATAAACTTGATGGTTAGAAATACTGAATTTTCATACGCAAAGGTTGACAAGTAATTTGTTGTCAAAAACACGCCGAAATGTAAAGGAGAGATAATCTGTATACAACGTATTCCTTTGCAAAAATATATAGATTCCAAGATACGACAACCAATTTGTTGAAAATTTCAAGTTTGTGACATAACTTTTTTTTTTTTAAGTGATATGAACTTTTTCTTATGATAAGAACGTTAACCACAACAAATCCATAAAATAAGAAATACATTAAAATAGAGCTCTAATTAAATAGGATTATTTTTTTATGGCTAAAAATAAGAATACTAAAATCGGATAAATGACAACTATAAAGATCTCAACAGCAGCAACAACAATAATAAGAATATTTATAATTCTTAGTTAGGATTATACATTATTATAACGGTTTTATAAAATTAAGGGCTATGGATAATTGGAAAGAATTTAACAAAATATTAATTCACATGATGATTTATACAATATTAATTCACCTGATGTTATTGTATAAATGAAATTTAATTAAATAAGATTTGTTTTTCACAGTTTCTATTCTTGCGATGATGTTCCTTCAACATTGTGCCTTCAACATTGTGAAGACATATTACACATGTTCAAGCAATCTTCATCGTATATAGAGACATGGCGCAAAGTGGGTATTGCGCGGGACCCATACAAGTTCATTACATGATTGAACGTTCTGGTTCATATAAAATCTAAAACCCAAAAAAAAAAGAAATTAAAAAAAAAAAGAAGAAAAAGTTGTAGATATCAAATTAAGCAATTGGACGACCAGGTTTTGTTTTTGCATGGTGAAGAAGACAGCCATTTGCGTTAGAAAATCGAAAGACTACTATGAAAATTTGAACATGATGCAAAATGAGCAAAAAATTTAGGCCCCAGTGCCCCCCACCCACAAGTGATTATGACAAAGTACAATCATGACCAGCATCAGCATGTTGACAAAAATTAACTGGATTTCTTTTGCCGGAAAAGTAAATTTGAATCCATGTATTAGAAATATGCATGATCACCAACAAAGGAAAGGCTATGGTCTACTTAGAGTACTTTACAGCCGATTGATCCAACAAAAATTTACAAGAGTCAAAAAAAAGATCAAGCTGCATAGCATTTGAAAACATACAAAATTCTCTCGTAGGTTTTCCTCCTTAATCATATGGGATTTGAATATAAGCAGCGTCACAAACAAAGGGGACGTCAGCATACATACCGGCAAGAGCACAACGTATGCACTCTAAGACAGTGAAAAGGTAAGCAAATGCGATGCCTGTCCAAAAATGCATCCCCACTTTGCCCCAGTAGATGGCAAGAGGCATCCAATGACTCACTGTCCCTATGACCTGCAATGCAATTTCCAGTAACATGCCCACCACCACATGAAACCGGAAGAAGTGAGGCCATTCCTTTCTCCTCACAACTCCAAGATATGCAACAAAAAAGTATGCCATCAAGAACCAGCCCGGCAACTGGCCAATGGCCATAAGAAAAGGATATGTTGCGAATTCGAAGTCCTCCAGAAAAGGGTGCAGATGATAAGCTGTCTCAGCATACATCCAAGTTTCATGGAGGGGCATTAAATAAGGAAGACATGCTAGCGTTCTCCACCACCATCGAGGCTTCTTAGTCATTGGAGGGTACCTAAAACTTGTGGGGACATCCTTAGATGCTCTAGGAGACATACGAGACCCAAAACGCCTTGGTATGATGGGGATAGCACGCAACAGGCTACCTTGATCACCACTTAGAAGTAGGGATGATCTAGCAGAAAGATGCAGATGTGATGCAACTACTGCCATTAAAAACCAGCAGAAGATTTCAGTTCTTTAGTCCTACACATCACATGTCAACCAACAACCATATGCAAAAGGTTGCTGAATGCAATGTATCATTCGCTTAATACTACGAAAGAGATAAATCCTTGTCTGAATAGAAATTGAAAGCGTGAGAAAAGGAGAAAGAGCTCTCGAGTATTGCTTAACCTGAGTGCTTACCATGTTGAAGAGGCATAAACGTGTTCATGCTTGGAAAAGAACATCTACTTTGCAAATGACGAATGCATGAGGCACTAGAGCCATGTATCAACGTCTTAGATGTTCTAGAATTTATCGAGATACACTCAAAGGGTGCGGTGATTCCACTTAGAATCATAGTCAGACACCTGAGTGAAAACCAGCACCATGAGTAGAAAACATATTATGACTCACTCAGAAAACAACAACAAAGAAGAGTGGAAACCAGAACCCTGAGTATGAACATACAAAGTATGACCAACTCAACAACAAGAACAACAACATTAATGTTAATAATAAAACCAACAGCTTTGGTTCTACCTTAAAATCCAAATTGACATTCATTTCTGTTATTGTATTGTATACATTCTGTATCTATCTGTTTGTACCATCAATTTGCTAGGTAAGAGGGCAAATAACTATCAAAACGCCTTATAAACATTTTTATCTGGTCGTATTCAGTATCACATGAAACAAACTCTTAAGCCAAAAAAAAGGGAACAAACTCATTGGTCCATAATGTTAGAATAGAAAGCATAATTCAAGAATTGGATAAAAGAATTAGAAAAGTAATTAAACAACAAAACCCCAGAATCTTAAATCATTAATTACCCATCCTATAACCCTCCACACTAAAATCCCACAAAGATCAAAACTTGAAATTTGAAAATAAAGGGTATTAAAGTAGAATAATATCAATTGCAACATATAAACCATCCTCACAGGGCAGCAATGAATCATTTTTACCTCAAAATGACTCCGCCTTGCACGGCCAAGCAACTCCCCAGTTCCGCAGAAAGCTCCGATAATAGAAAACGCTAAAAGAGAAGAGTAAGCGATGGCTAAGAAGCGGGAAAAAAAAAAAAGTCCTTCAAATAAGATGAAAAGGCTCGAGAATTACCACCGAGTTCAAGAACAAAAGGGAAATACAATTTTAAACACAGACGAACAGAGAAATGTACCTCTCACACAGATTCTGATGAACCGGAGACTAACTATGCTCTAAAAAACTAATTAGGGTTTCTGCTAAACTCTCCTCAGTATAATCAATTATCCTCCCGTCCCGCGAATCTCGGGAATACCCTGTAAGCTCTCTCACAGTCTCTCTTTTTTGTATGGATGTTGGTATGACGGGTCGGCATGCGATTTTCCGACCCGACGGCCCGTATTGACCCGTATCTTAAGTAAACGGGGTCGTAAGACTAGAAAGCCACAAGCCCACGACTAACATTAACATGAACGTCACATTAAGCGTGTTTAGCAACCTTTTTTTAACACCAAGGTTTCGAGGGTCGGGCGTAAAAACATACAAAGTTTTAACTGCTATAATATAAAGCTCTTATATATTATAGTAAATAAGTTTTAATTTTAAATTCTAACTTGTTTTTCTAATATTCTATTTAAATTAATACGAAAATTTAAATATCATGTTGTCAAAAAGTTGTTAGTAAAATTCCGTCTAGGATGGAAAATATAGATAGCTTTTAGGTTTTTTTTGAATGGGAAGGTAGGAGAATTCGAACTCTATACCTTATGGTGTAGTCGTGTGTGAAATTACCGCCATACTATGCTTGCAACTACATAGCTTCCAGCTAGATACGTAGATAGCATGGGTTTTCTAAACAAAAGAAACCAAAAAAAAAAAAAAGAAGAAAAGAAATTGAAGCAATCATGAGTCAGATCGGAGGGAGTTTAGGATGGACAAAAATATATATATGGTGTGTTTGTTTACACATAATCGATATACCATGAATCAGAGTAGAAAAAATTTGCGGTAAACAAGATTCAAAGAGCAATTTGAATCAAAATGAGTTGTTTACTTAGTTACATGATTTGTAATCGAAGTCGCTCCAAATTTTATTCATACACTTAAACCCAAGATTGGAATGAAATTACTTAAAACTAAATCATATAATTATGTTGATCATAACTTTATAATATTGAGATAATAAATTAAGAAATATAGGTTGTAAAATTATTTTTTAAAAAATAAAAAAAATTAAAATTTAAATAATATAAATAAAAATTAAAATAAAATTTCAAATTTTTAAATACCTTACGTCATAGTAATTAGGCTAATTTTGTTGATACTTGTTTTTTTTGCAAGACAAAAGCCCAACCCATATCCCGCGATATGGCCTAACGTAAGGCACGTGAACCCAAGTCACAAGGCGGGGTTCTCTAAGTAAAATATGGTTTAGAAGGCCAAGGAATATGGATAAGCCCACTTTATTTGGTTCAATTAGACTTTCAACTCATTTAGGAAGTTTTAAGTGTAATTAGAATTAGAATAAAATAAGTATATGGGAAATTTGAGTAGAACAGAGCTAAAAAGACACATTTGGAAGCCTTAGTATTTTGGAAATAGCCCATTTTAGCCCACCTGACATGTCAGTCCATTTGACCCACATGACTCATCAGTCGATCAGCCCACTCACCTGGTTAGCTTAGCAATCCATCAAGGGAGCCTAGCTATAAGGCCATGTGACCTCCTACCATAAGGGACAAACCATCTCTTTTGCCAAAGTAACTCAAAAAGGGATCCAATTTCAAGGTCTGATCTATACCCAAAATGGCAAGATAAGCTCTTCCTTTTGGACCCCTCTGTGGCAAGCTACCCGAAGTGGGCTTCCTAGGCTGGCTGGCAATTAAGACTCTTGACATCCCGATCTCATGTTAGAGCCTAAATTCAAAACCTAGAGAAAAATTCTCCCACGGCAAGAAGTTTCTTTTTATAGCCTTTCTCGCGGGACTAGCTCTGGGACTTTCCCCAACTAGATAACCAAATTTGAGAACCCCTTAACTAAACTAAGTCCTTTTTTCCTTATAAATATCCCCTTTTATCACCCTCAAAAAGTCTGATGAAACCCATATAACTCAAGCCATCAAACCTAAGACAAGGCCAAACACTTCACGTTCCATTACCGCCATACCTTCTCCTCATCTCCACCATCTTTCTACCTCAAAACTCCATTGCCACTACTTTCACTAAACTAAAATCACCATACCACCATCTTGAACCACCATTAAACCATCTCAAAGCTCCCAAACTCTATTATTGACCATAAACCATCAAGGGAAAATGGTTTCACAACCTAAATTAACCGTCCATACTTGTCAAAAAACTCAAGCTTTCATATTTTCTGGTGAGTCCTAAGGAAGATCAAGATCTATACTCTACTTATTTGAATTCAAAAACACCACGAAACTTTACCAAAACCACACCTTTTCATGATCCAAATGAGCCCCATGAACACAGAGGACCAAAACTACCATTAAAGAGTTGCCACTTTTTCTCTCTGTAAACTTTCTCTCTCTAAGTATTAAATTGCCTCACTCATCAATGACTTTCTCTCTAAAAGCTAATTCCCCCTGTAAGACCACCAAACCTTACTGTCTCATCCAAATATCTTACCCTAATCCAATGGACACACCTTCATTACTGAAGGCAAAGAAAAATCCTCCATAAACACTCACATTTTTTTCCCACACTATTCGCACACTTAGAGACCCTCTTTGGTGAATTTTTCATTCCCCAATGGATTTGGAATTGCAGTAGGTTTCACCCTCAAACCCAACCATTCTTGGGGTATCCAAGTTTAACCGGAACATAGCAGGGCCATCATAAAGCGAGTCTAGAGGCATGTTTCGGCCTATCCCAACGTTGGAAGGATTATCACAGTCTTTTAAGCTTCCATCACTCGACATGGAGCCACTTTTGCTCCTGATAAATAGGACAATCAAACTAATTAAAAGAGGCCACAAAATCTACACTCTCCATGTGTGAAGCCGTAAAAAAGCCCTAACAATTTTAATTAAATTATTAATTAGTACATTAAGTACAAGATAGTAATTTAATATTATTATCAAGATTGAAAATCCCAATTTATGAGACATGACTTATCATTGCCAATTGTATTTCTTAATCCCAATTTTAGGTGGGGCTTATAAATCTCACTCCCATTTAATAACAAAAAGAAAAAAAAAACATAAAATTGACTATGATTCCCTACTCTTATTCCCTAATCTTGTTAATTAAACATGTCATTATACTCTTTTTAGATATGCTGCCATCACTTTTTTTTTTCTTTGTACATTAACGTAAGACTTGCACAGTTATAAGATAATGATGTTGAACCCTTCTTTGCCATTTTTTTTCTTTTTCTTGCTTTGCCTCAATGCATAGCTTCGTTAAAAGAAGGGAAAGGATCGAAGTTTGACATTGCCCCTGGGTTGGTTCTCAGATTCCTGGCCCTTTAGATTGTGGCCAAATGACACAGAGTGGAGGGTCTGAGGATGACATATTGCATCATAGTTTGGGGAGAGATCTGGGAAAAGGTGGGAAAGCTCCTTTTGTGGGTTGGCTATGCTTTTTGGTTGTGATAAGAGGTGGCCCAATTACGCGTCAAAGGGAGTGGATGGAGAAGCGGCTTCTTTCTTTAGAAGGTGGAGGTGCGTCAAGGTTGTTTCACTGGGCTTCACAGAGGTTCAGGCCTTGGTGGGGTGGTAGAGTTACGGTGCAATGATCTCTTTGGCCGACAAAGAAAGGTGATGGTGGCTCTCTGCCTTGCACTGGTGGCTTAGCTCTACTCCGATTTCCTCTCGATCCACCAATAGATCCATGAGTCTCTCTTTATGTATCAACAATAACTGGTTTATCACCCAAGTCTTCAAAGTAGTCATTTGGTTTCTGCCTGTTTATTTATTTACTATATTCATAAAATGAATTTAGTGTTCTTTGCACCGTTTACTTGTGATATGTTTTTACTATTTTGTTGGCTTTTGGTATAATAACGGAGGTGGGTCTCCTCATTCTTCAAAATAGTCTTTTTGTTTAGACTGCAAGTTAGTATGCTTTTGGGTGATTGGTCTTGGTACTATTAGCTTCTCAATCTGGCTTGACTGGAATTAGCCATTGCCTATAGAGTTGTGTTTAAAATAGCCGTTTATGTATTCGATTAGTTATATGTCTTTTTTGTTTTCCTCTTATTGAATCTTGGTACATGAGCATTTCAATAGAATCTAATGGCGGTACTTATCTGTCATCAAGATTGAGTCAACACTCGCTATACACCTCATGGTCATTTGCATCTAAGTTCGTATTTGTACTATCTTAATTTAATGCAATTATCATTTTCAAAAAAAAAATAATAATAATCATGTTGAACTTAAAAAGTGAGTTAAGTGGGACACGTTACAGAATTTTCTCAAGTGGTTTATGTACTGGAGCTAATTAGAAAACATGCAATAGTTTCCAATTGGCATAAATTTGTTTGTACATGCTTAAAAATTTTCCCACACAATGTCATGATTTTACATTGCATATTCCTTATCCCTATATTAGGGCTTTCTTCCTTATCTTCTTTCTCTTTCTTCCCCTTTCATTCTCTCCCCGACACCTACATCATACATCATGAAGGATTGTCGTCGATGATGACATCATGAAAAGCTTTTTTTTTTTTTTTTTTATGAGGATGTCAGTTTGTGTCTACCACTAAAGATCTGCTACTCTTTCACTCTAAAGAAGAGCCAAGTTTCTCTCTATTAGCTCAATCATCTATCTTGTAATGGGTCTTCATGTCATCGTCTTTTAGGACTTTTTGTCCTTTTGGCCCCAATTATAACTATTTTTTTTGCTATTTTTGGAAATATTTACTTTTTACAACTTTTGAAGTAAAAATTTTAAAAATATTCTCAATATCAATCCCTAAAAATTCTCATTTTTTAAAACAAAATAATTTTGAAACACGTGTTTTTTCTATTTTGTTTTTATTTTTTACTTTTTATGAATCATTCTAGCAATATGTAGGATTACTCTCTAATCTAGTGCCCGTTGTGAAACGACACCTACGTGTCTGCTAAGGTAGCATTCATTTGGACAGGCCTATTGCTTAAGCAAAGGAATAGTATTTTAAAGCAAAAGAATGTATTTAATTCTATGACAGGGTAGAAATTAACTTTAATTAAATAAAAAAGTGAATATGCGATTAAAATATGTGGTTTGTTATTTAAAAAACGACAGTACATAGAGCAAATAAACGGTGAATTGGAACACTAAAATATATAACTCTATCTATAAGTAAATTGGTAACCTCACTATATTTATTGAGAAGTGGACACAAAAAATATAATTAGGCAAATCTTCCATTTTTTCTCATCAATAGAAGCAAAATTATTGTAACCCAAGCAATATGAAGTGACAATTCATCCCCAAATCGATCATAAAATGTTATAAGATTATTCATGATTTGATGAGTTTTGATAACTGATCATGTGAAATTAGTTGTTGAAATTAAAGTAATAAAGTGAAGAAATTTCAGTTGGGATAGTTTTTGTTGAAAATACAATGCATATAATAGGTGGTGAGAAATGAACCAAGAGAAAGATTAAACAGGTCTTACAAGATTTGATGTATGTATCATTTTACATGAAAAATGCAACTTACAAGTACGTCTATAATCTGACTTGAACACATAAAATGTAATGTACACCATAGTTCTAAAAGCCGGGCCCAATGTCAGTCGGTACCCATCCCCTGCTTTTCCCTTCGGTGCATTTAGCGCACGCTCAAGAAGCCACCCAATCAGCTCCGAGAATTTTCTGCACACGCACGCTTGCCTCACGTGTTTCTCCAACATGTCTCAGCAGATGGCGCCAGGCCCCCAGCTGTCCTAAGTTCTCCCAGAAAGTTATATATCTATATATTTTTAAAGGGGAATGCTGCAATGAGACCTTCTAAAAGGTCTCACATGAGTCCTTTTGTAATAACCCTTAAATCAAAAGTCAATGGTTCAAAATTGTGTTCCATGAAAACAAAAACAGACTCATCCACAGTTAATAACAACAATTTTTAATCTCATAATGACCAAAGATAGATGAAAAATACGGAATTTTTTTAATAAAATCTGGCAACCTAATCGGCAATGCATGATGGGGTTGATGCAAATCTTGATTAGAGACCATGCGTGACAAAATCCAATGAAGGATGTGACCATTGTGTTCAGGAGTGACCAGAGTTCACCAGAGTCATCGAAGGCGGAGGTGAAGGTTACTGAGGTTTGCGAGCTTGAGGGCAAAGGTCGTGGGTCGTGACCCCAAGCTTTTACGACCCTATCATGATTCTATTGTGGTCTGCCTCCTGCCTTTGATCAGGCTTGCTGTAGTGTTGCAATGTTGGTGTTGCGATGAGAACATGAACATCGTGGGTTGCAAACCCAATCACGACCATGGTGGGTTGGTCGCTTGCAAGCGTATACATTTGTAAGTAATAAAGTATGATTAAAATGATGATTTCTATAGGGATTGGATTAGTGAATTTTTACTATCTATCATGGTTCAAGCACTTCTAATTTCATATAGAAAATTTCAAGTAATGGCAATTTTAATTAAAAACAAGAAATTAATATAAATGAAATAGACAAAATAATTAAATTTGAATAATCAATACTAAAAAGGCTTAGATGAACTATTTCATCAAGTTTCCATTATGTTTAGTAATTGTCTAGATTATTGTCAATTTAATGTCCCCAATTATCGGCTTAAAACTTTCATGTATCTCAACTCTCCTTTCCCAAGTACACAATTGAGAAATTCCCCAATTAATTGATTCCAATATTCCTATTTAGAACAAATTATTAAGAACTCATTAAGTGCAAGTTCTATTAGTCAACCATTAAGAGAATCATAAATCTCCCAACTCTATAATTCCTCATGTTGTATTTCCTAAACCCATATTTAGAATCCCCTTTTCCCTAGTACTAATCCTAAATATAAAATCAACTAATTAGCGATCAATCAATTAAAAACATTAAATTCAAAGAAACATAAATAAATAGAAGTGGAAATTAAATTGCAATAATCTAAAGACAATTATCCAAACACAATTTTATCTTGGGTCCATAGTCTTCTTGTATCGCCTAAAATGATTCTTTAAAAATAGACATTTGGAGTATAGAAATGTTGTTGTATCCATAAGGAGGTGGATTTTTGAAGGATTGATAATTTAACGGTTAAAAAAATAAGGGTGATTTTATCGAGATTTTAAAGAAATTTTTTTAACAATGTTAAATAAGATTTTAAAACATAAAAATTAAAACAGTAAAGTTTGGAGAATCCTTTATACGTTTTATAACTAATATGGAATTTTAACTAAATAATTATCTAAAATATTTGATTTGTTATATGTTTTCTTATTAATTGCAAGCACATTTATTATTTTATAAGTCAACCTATAGCGAAAGTATCGTAGGCTATAATGCAGTAAGGGTTTTCCTATAAAAAGTAGCAAAATAATCATCTCTCACTGATGATTTGGTGCACTAATTATGAAATTATAACCGCTGTCACTACAGTTATAATCAGCATAATTTTGAGATAAAAAAGATAATAACAAATCAAAATATCATATTTTAATGGAATAAATTATTGTACTAATTCTGACAGTACCTTGTCTTATTAAATGATTTAAGAATATACTATTCTATCATTTGTTGACAATAAATCAAGCATTACTAAGCATTTACTATGTAGGTCATGTCAATAATGTTGAAAAAATTATACGCAGTGGAATTTTAAAAATTTTAAATCAGAGTATTTTCTAAAACACAAGTTTGACATGCTATATGTATAAATTAACCTGATCTTACTAACCTTGTATTCGCCGGAAAGCTCCCGAAATCTGTGTAGAGAAGTAACGTTCTAGAAGAGCCTCAACCAACTGGTCTTCTTTGCTATTCTCTATCCACGATCGGAGTGAGTGTGGGCTCACACGTATAGCTCTTCCTCAAGGTGACTCTCCTTCCAATCAATTGAGAGAACCCAAAGCTAGTGTTCGTGATTTGTGAACAAGAGCTCTCAGGGAGTTTCAGATTCTCACCAGTAGAGTATCACTCTTAATCTCTCTATTGATCTCTTAATAACTCATTAGACTTACTCCCTATTTATAGAGGTTGGGTCTATGGTCATTTCTTATCAGATAAGGTCTCAAAAATTTGAAACAGAACCAAATTCAGGTCTATATCGGATAAGATATGAGTAAAAACGCGTGAAAACACGCGATTTTTAATTCGCGCATAGGCAGGCCGAACTTTTTCA
>CAMOHE010047116.1:0-51645 GCA_946598075.1 Artocarpus hirsutus | reverse complement strand
TTTTTAGTATCCTGCCTAAATTTAACCTTCATGAAAGATTAAATTTTGACGACTACTAAAAATTTCAAACATGTGGAACATTTCATGATGGTTTTTACTAAAAACCGTCGTGGAAGCCTCAGAACCTTTCACGACGGATTTTAGTAAAAACTGTCGTGGAAGGCCCCGAGGTTTGAAATTTTTAGTTTCTCACCCAAATTTAACCTTCGTAAAAAATTAAATTTTGGTGACTACTAAAAATTTCAAACATGTGAAACATTTCACGATGGTTTTTACTAAAAACCGTCGTGGAAGCCTCGGTACCTTTCACGACGGTTTTTGTAAAAACAGTCGTGGAAGGCCTTCTACGACTGTTTTTGTAAAAACCGTCGTGGAAGGCCCCGATGTTTGAAATATTTAGTTTCCCACTCAAATTTAACCTTCGTGAAAAATTAAATTTTGACGACTACTAAAATTTCAAACATGTGGAATATTTCACGACGGTTTTTACTAAAAACCGTCGTAGAAGCCTCGGTACCTTTCACTACGGTTTTTAGTAAAAACCATCGTTAAAGGCCTTCCATGAAGGTTTTTACAAAAACCGTCGTGGAAGGCCCCGAGGTTTGAAATTTTTAGTTTCCTGCCCAAATTTCAAACATGCATACTTTCCACAACGGTTTTTATAAAAACCGTTGTAAAATAGAGGTATTAAAATATACCTTCCACGACGGTTTTTATAAAAACCGTCGTGAAAGGTTTAATCTTACACAATAGTTTTTTAAAAAACCATCGTGGTAGCTCCCGCCAATACCATGATGGTTTTCGTCTTCGCGAGCATAACTCGCGGCGTTTTTTTTTCCTTATCATGATGGTTTTTAAGAAACGGTTGTTAAATAAATGTCGTATAATCTCGAATTTGTTGTAGTGTAACTACTCTAAAACTAGAATTGGGAAATGAAATAAAGAGAAACTACAAAAAAATTTTGATTATACGACCTTCATTTTACAACCATTTCCCAAAAATTGTCATGGTAAGGGAAAAAAAAAAACGGTGAGTTATGGCTGTAAAGATGAAAACTGTCGTGGAATGGCCGCAAGCTACCACAATGGTTTTTTAAAAAACCATCATGGTAGCTCCATCCCATTCCACGATGGTCTTTTAAAAAAACGGTCATAGTAGTTCACTTAAAACACCTTTTTCTCACCTCGACAATCGACACAATTCAGAAACTCATTTCTCAATTACGAACACAGACCCTCCAATTAGTTGCCGCCATCCCTCTTTGCCTCCACACTCCTTAATCACATTTCAAATTGTAAGCTTTTGTTAGAATTTGATAAATTATTGTTGATTTTGTTGTATAATTAATCTGAAATTGATAAATAGTTGTTGATTTTGTTGTTTATTCCATGAATATTGTATTGTAGATTATGGGTTTGATTTATTTGTTTTATCATGGGTACGTGTAATTTGTTTTATGACGGGTGATGTTTTTGTTTTATGATTAGAATATATATATGTGAGTATGTATATAACTTGTGAAATTAATTTTAATTGAATATTTGCTATTTATTATTTCGATTTACAATGGTTTTTTTATAAACCATCATGTAATGACACTTACACGACGGTTTTATGCATAAATCGTCGTGTAATGTTACTTCCATGACGGTTTATTTACAAACCCTCGTGGAAGGCGAAGCCTTTTTTTTACAGCATTTACTACATTAGAAATGTTGTAAAATATCTTCCACGATGGTTTATAAATAAATTGTCATGGAAGGTTGTTTTTAACCACTTGGAAGGCTATTTTTTTACAGCTTTTATAGTGCTGTGAAATAAATTCCGCAGCGGTTATAAATCGTCATGGAAGGCTCTTTTTTGAACGCTATTTTTTTACAGCATTTAAAATAGCTTCCATGATGGTTTATAAATAAACCCTCGTGGAAGGGTTTCTTCCACAACGGTTTATAAATAAACCGACGGGGAAGGCTACCATCCTTTTATAGGATTTAAAATGCTATAAAATAGCTTCCATGATTGTAAATAAACCGTCGTGGAAGGCTGTTTTTATGGCTGTCTTTTTACAGCATTTATAATGCTATAAAATAGCTTCCATAAAGCTTTAATAAACCGTCGTGGAAGGCTGTTTTTACAACACCAACCTCCACGACGGCTTGTGCATAAACTGTCATGGAAGCTTCATTTTTCCCTTTAAAAATTTTGAAACGCACGCCCACCTCCCTATTTTGAATCTGCCTCCCTCTCTCTCTCTCTCTAAAATCCCTCTCCTTGTAAAATCCCCCCTCTCTCTCTCAAGATCTCTCTTCGCTGCTGTTGCCTCTTCGCCATCGATAAGCTCCCCTCCCTCTCTCTCTTTCCTTCTCCCCTTACCCCATGCCCCTTCCCTTTCTCTCTCCTCGTCCCCCTCCCTACCGACCCCCTCATCCCCCACCCAGCCCCTCACCGCACCCATCCCCCACCCCGCCCCAACCTCGCCCCACCTGCCCCCCACCCTCTCCTTACTCGCCCTACCCCACCCACCCCCTGCCCTTGCCTACCCTACCCCCACCCCACCCTCTCCCCTCACGCCCTACTTGCCCCCACCCTCGCCCCTTTGCCCCACCCACCCCCCACTCCACCCCACCCTCGCCCCCCTTTGCCCCACCCTGCCCCCTCTCGCCTTACCCCGCCCCACCCTAGCTCCCCCTCGCCCCACCCACCCTCCACCCTGCCCCTACAAATTTTATTTGTTTTGTGAATACGTGAAATTATATGAATATGTGAAATTGTGTATATGTGAATATGTGTAATATATGAAATTGTGTAATTGAAATTGTAAAATTGTGAATATGTGTAATATGTGAAATTTTGTGAATATGTATAATATGTGCAATTATGTGAATATGTAAAATTGTATAATTGAGATTGTAAACTTGTGAATATGAAAATATGTGAATATGTGAAATATGTAAATATTGTGATATGTGAAATTGTGTAATTGAAATTGTAAACTTGTGAATATGTGAAATATGTGAAATTGTGTTCGTATAATTGTAAACTTGTGAATATGTGACATATGTGAATATTGTAAATATGTGAAATTGTATAATTGAAATTGTAAACTTGTGAATATGTGAAATTATGTTCATGAAATTGTAAACTTGTGAATATGTGAAGATGTGAATATGTGAAATATGAGAATATTGTGAGTATGTGAAGTTGTGTAATTGAAATTGTAAACTTGTGAGTATGTGAAATTATGTGAATATGTGAAGTTGTTAATTGAAATTGTAAACTTGTAAAGATGTGAATATGTATAATATGCAAATATGTGAAATTATGTGAATCTGTGTAATATGTCAATGTATAATATGTGATTTTTAAAATGTAATTGTGTAATATATCAATTTAGAATATGTCAATTTTTGAATGTAAGATCGTAATTAAATATTACTATGTGTGTGTTAGTTTTTGCTTACTTTACATAGGTACAATGTCTCGCGAGGTCGATAGTGACCAATACGAGGACGAGCACGAAGAGTGCACTCTATCTTCATCGCAAAATAACAAGGAAAACTAACACAATAAGCCACGAAGGCGAACTAAATTTGATCTAAAAGTAGACTTTGAGCGAAGGGCTATATTAATGAAAAAAGTTCATCGCATGAGAAAGATGTAGGAAAAATAGTACGCAGCAGAATTTTAAAATTTTTATATCAGAGTATTTTCCAAAACATAAGTTTGACACGCTATATGCATAAATTAATCAGATCTTACCAGCCTTTATATGCTGAAGAACTCTTGCAATTCATGAAGAGAAGTAACGTTCCAAAAGAACCTCAACTAACTAGTCTTCTTTGCTATTCTCTATCCACGATTAGAGTGAGTGTGAGCTTACACGTCTAGCTCTTTCATCATGCGACTCTCCTTCCAACCAATTGAGAGAACCCAAAGCTAGTGTTTGTGATTTGTGAACAAGAGCTCTTAGGGAGTTTTAGAATCTCAACAGCAGAGTTTCACTCTTAATCACTCAATTGATCTAAATAATAATGAGACTCACTCCCTTTATATAGAGGTTGGGCCCAGGAGTCAGTTCTTATCAGATAATGCCTCAAAATTCAAATCAGAATCAAATTCGGATCAATATCTAATGAAATCTGCGTGAAAACGCATGATCCTTTTATCACACGATCAACATGTCGATCTTTCTAACCGGCATGCCGAAGTTGCCCCATCGACAGGCTAAACCTGCGATAAAAATCCTAACGAATCTTTTATTTTTCACCCAAGATTCTATAGGACAAAGTCTCAGTTTTAATTCAAATAACCCAATAGAGAAGTTATCTAATTAAAACAACTTTATCTAGATAATCTCTAGGAAAATAAATGAATTCTTGATAATTCTACAAGTTTATCTTGATTTAATTTATTTAAAATTAAATCAACTGATAAACAGACAAGAATTATCCGATCCTAATAATTCAACCAGTTTATCTTGAATTAATTTTATCACAAAAATTAATTCAACCAATAAACAAACATAATTTATCTAATTTTACCGAATTTGAGCTAATTTGATAAATCTGACATAAGTCACCAATTATTGGAAAAGCACGCCGTATCGTTATAGGATTTTTGTAAGCTAGCAAAAGGGGCTTGATGGACCTATATAATTTAAGTTCCCAATAATTATGAAACCCAATATCCTAGATATACATTTCGTAATTATCAACTCCAACGCTACTCCACTAAAAGCTTGGAGCTACACTCGAGCTATATAAAATTACGATGCCCATATAGCTAAGTCTCCATGACATATCATAATATATCGTATACCCATAGGATTATCCATACTCGGCTTAAGGACAAGTTCTGTTTTACCTTTCTAATTATTTTTATCTTATGTTCTATTATCTCACCATCGAAAAACTTACCATCCAAAGGCAGTATACCATTTGGTTACATCTATGTATCCAAATCATTGAGCACTCTAGTTTTTTAATTACAAGATAACGCATATAAGAGGATATCACTACTCCTAAAGAGAAGCTATGGATTCCATATCTATGAATAACAAGTCTACGCTATCAAGAGTCATGCCTACAATGTACCGGCATGTGTACTACTATTAAAATGTGAGTATCACCCTTTGGTGTATCAAAAGACACAAGTCAAGACAATGGATCCACTATTCATCTTGGGATTAAGATATAATACAAATGATTATCTAAAGTGAATCGATTTGCTGAGATAGAATTATTAATCTAAATCAATTCACTTTATGTCCCGATCCAATACATCGTTACCTATGATAACATGCCAATGTTTCTATTCACAGAGTCCACTTCCGATGGCCAAGACAAACCATCTCCTAATAAGGATATAGACAACATAACAATCTTTACATGAATAATGTGCCCAACTTTATTCCTTCAATTGCAGATCTTATGATTTAGATTGTCACCTTAAGAATCGTGTCTTCCGCATAATTTGTCCATCATATGCCCAATTTTTAAAGGTTTAGACTGACAGTCTTAGACTTTTATTTGCTTAACATACATTCAACAAATATGAATGTAAAGAGGACAAGATTTGGTATATGAATAATAAATAAATTTTTTATTGATAAAAATGTCTCCAAAAGCATATTATATTTTTACTCCTTAGGGCATGCACGTCTAACAATCTCCCATTTGCACTAAGTGAGTAAATATAACAAGTCTCGAATCCCTATAGCTTCCACATGTCTCTCGAAGACTCTCCCAGTAAATGTCTTCGCAAATGGATCAGCTAAATTGTCATCTAACACGATTTTACATACCGTGACATGCTCGCCCTTGATGAAGTCCTTTATCACATGATACTTTCGATCAATATGCTTACTCCTCTTATGAAATCTTGGTTCTTTAGCATTAGCTACCACCTCATTGTTATCACAGTACAATGATACTATCTTATCGATACCAGAAACTACCTCAAGATCTCTAAGAAACTTGCAGAGCCACACTGTTTTTTTTGAAGCATCACTAGTTGCCACATACTCGGCCTCCATCATTGAATCCAAAGTGTAATCTTGCTTCATACTTCTCCAACTAATGGCACCGCCACCTAGACTAAACACAAAACCCGAAGTCGATCTCCTAGAATCCAGATAGGACTGAAAATCCAAGTCAGTGTGTCCTATAGGAGTCAAATCCTTATTCAAATACATAAGCATATACCCTAGAGTCCTTCTCAAGTACTCAAAAATGTGCTTAACCGCAACCTAGTGGTTCGGTCCTAGATTCACCTAAATCGACTTACAAGCCTGATCGTATAGCAAATATCCGGTCATGTGCAAAGCATGGCATACATGAGACTACTCACTACCGAAGCATAAGGCACACTCTTCATGTATTCTCTTTCTTCATCAGACTTTGGAGAGTCTTTCTTAGAAAGAGTAATTCCAAACCTAGATGGTTGCCCATCTTTCTTGGAATCCTGCATTGCAAACCTCATGAGAATCTTATCTATGTAACTGGCCTAGGACAAAGCTATTATTTTGTTTTTCCTATCCCAAAAGATCTGGATACCGAGAATAAAATTAGCCTCACCTAAGTCCTTCATGTCAAATTGTTTGGTGAACCATAATTTGACTAATGACAATACCCCAACGTCATTGCCAATTAGTAGAATGTCATCTACATAGAGCAGTAGAAAGACCACCTTTCCACCCTTAATGTGTTTGAAAACACATGGCTCATTCACATTTTGTGGAAACTCATAAGTCTTGATTACTTGATCAAATCTTATGTTCCAAGAACGGGAAGCCTACTTAAGTCCATAAATTCACTTTAGCAGCTTACAAACCTTACCCTTTTAACCCTTGACCTTGAACTTATCTGGTTGTTCTATATAAATAGACTTATCAAGATAGCCATTTAGAAAAGCCGTCTTGACATCCATCTGCCAAATCTCATAGTCAAGAGTGGTAGCTATGGACAAGAGAATCTGGATGGACTTAAGCATAGCTATAGGGAAAAAGGTTTCCTCGTAATCGATTCCTTCCTTTTGCATATAACCCTTAGCTACCAATCTAGCCTTAAAGATTTTGACCTTTCCATCTACTCTTTTTTCCCTCTTGTCGATCCACTTACACCCTATGGGTTTTACTCCTTTAGGAAGATCCATAAGCTCCTAGACTCGATTAGTCTCCATAGACTTCATCTCTGTGTTTATGGCCTCTGTCCAAAGTTTCGAATCAACATCCTCTATAGCCTCTACGTAAGTATAAGGATCCTTGCCATGTTCATCCATTTCAGCCAAGAAGGCCTTACCATTGAACATATACTTTTTTGGTTGACGCCCGATCCTCCCACTACGCTAAAGCCCCTTAGTTTGTTGTTTAGGTTCGGTTGGTTTTTCTGCACCGATCAAAACGGTTTCATTAGAAACCTCCAGAGTGATTGGATCACTCCTTAACTCCTCAAGCACCACTTTGCTCAAAGCTTAAAGTCATCCATGTAACTCTCCTATAGGAAAGTTGCATTATTTGAAACCATGACTTTATTTTCCTTTGGGTTGTAGAAATAACCCTTTAGTCCCTTTTGGGTATCCTACAAGCACGCAAACTTTTGAACATGCTTCCAACTTATCTACATCCTTAAACAGGACATAAGCCAGACATCGCCATATGTAAATATGATTTAAGGATGTCTTCTTGCCCATCCATAACTCATGAGGTGTTTTGGGGACCGATTTTGAAGGCACATTGTTCAAAAGATAATATGCGGTTTGTAGTGCATATCCCCAAAAGGATAAAGGCAATGATGAATAACTCATCATGGATTTGACCATGTCCAATAAAGTTATATTTCTTCTCTCTGCTATGCCATTCTGTTGCGGAGTGCCCAGCGTAGTCAAATGGGATAAAATCCCATTCTCTAATAAGTGTCCTAAGAACTCATTAGAAAAGTATTTTCCACCTCGATTAGATCGAAGTGCCTTTATGGTTCTACCTAATTGTTTTTCCACTTTAGCCCAAAACTCCCTGAACTTGTCATAAGTTTTGCTTTTGTGGTACATCAGGTACACATACCCATATCATGAGTAATTGTCAATAAAAGTGACAAAGTACTCATACCCTCCTCGTGCCCAGATGCTCATCGGTCCACAAACATCACTATGCACATGTTCTAGAACTCTTCAGCCCTGTTGCCCTTAGACCTGAATGGTATTTTGGTCATTTTACTCTCTAAACAAGATTTTCATTGAGGTATAGATTTCACCTTTAAGTGACTTAAAGGTCTAACCCTTACCAACTTTTGAATCCTATTTAGGTTAATATGACTAAGGCGCAAATGCCAAAGATAAGTCTTATTAGAGTGAGAAGTTTTAAGTTTTTTAGAGTTATTATCATTCATCTCAGCATTAAGCAGTAAGTCCATCTTAGGTTTGATAAAATATAAATTATTTTGCATCCATCCAGAACAAATAAAAGATTTGTTTTTACAAATCACCACTTTATTATTAACCAAATAGGAGTCTTTAAATAAACAAGTTATAGAAATTAAATTCCTTTTAAATTTAGGAATATAAAACAATCTCGTAAAATTAAATTCTTATAATTATCAAAATAAAAATGGATGTGTTCGCTTGCTTCTGCTAAGACCAAGGATCTATCGCTCATCCAAAGTGTCAAGTCTTCATGAAGGAGACTTCTTGTTTCTTTGAACCCCTGTAGAGAAACATAAACATGATTAGTTACACCAGAATGAATCTATGACCCAAATGTCATTGGATTCCTCAACTAAACAAGTTTCTAAATACAAAAGATCACACCTACCTCCTTTGAAAAGGAAGTTCTTGCAATGTTTCTTGATGTGCCTGACCTTCCCGTAGAAGAAGCACTTTAGCTTCTTCAGGTTCTTTTTCTTCTTCTTCTTGCTCTGGTTGTTAGCATGAAGAGAAGACTTCCTATTCTTGGCCCATTGTTTCTTTCCATTCCTAGAGTTGGGATTGGAACCAGAAGCAACGGCCAAATTAGTCTCTCCACCAACAAGAGACTCCCTAATCAACACTTCAAACTCTTGTAACTATTTCATTAATTCTGTTAAGGTTATATCCTGTCTATTGCTCAAATTAAATGAAGCTCTAAACGGAATAAATTCCTTTGATAGAGTCTCAAAGACTATAGTTATTTAAGTTTCAGCATCGATGTCAGCTCCATTGGTCTATGCCTTAACGAGGTAACCCATGACCAACATCATGTGCTCCTTTATAGATGTCCCCGGTCTCTGCTTATAGTTCAAGAGTTTCCAAAGTGGCCCTTGTTGCTTAGTTAAGGCCTGGCCTCCAAACATGTCTTCCAGATTATCCAAGATCTACTTAGCAGTCTCATAGTCTTCATGTTGAGCCTGTAGCACGTTATTCATGCTAGCCATAATATAGCAGCAGGCCTGATCATTTGAATCTTTCCAACGATCATATGCTTGGAATTGATCATTGGTGGAATCTCCCATAGGCTTTGGAGGACAAGGGGTTGTGAACACAAATTTCAGTTTCTCAAAAGAGAGGACGATATCTAGGTTCCGTTTCCAATCATCATAATTCTTATCGGTTAATTAGTTTTTGTCAAGTATCGAAGATAAAACATTTTTAGAAATTTTTAATCTACAATAAAGAATCATATATAAACATAAGCAAACATGCAATAATAATTTAGTAAGATAACACAATCATGTAAAAACATTCAAATGTGTTTATGTGTCAAAACCTTGAAAATATCATAACCTTACAACGATAATTCCTACCTCAGAATTCAATAAGCTTCTAGGGGAGTCATGCCAAATTCAATCAGGAACAACGGGTCCCCTCTTGATTAATATATGCCATCTAGGACCCGTATGATCCAGATATATTAATAATTGTTTCTTTGGCCATTAATTTTATTAACAAAGCTCCTAGGGGAGGTTAATAATAAAATTAACATGAATGTACAACCATTATTTCAATATTTTATCCATGTTTTATAATCACCACCTAGGGGTGTGCAACCATAAATCATACTAAAATACTTTATCCTCTCGAAGATCCAACATAGTACATGATGAAGTCCCTTCCTAAGGGTCAGAACCATTATGTTCTTCCTATAGACTAATGATAGAGGCTTTAGGTCCTCTCTTCGAAAACCCTCTCCTACTTAATCTTTTGAAATCAAGGTTTTATTTTAAAAAACCTACATGAACAAATTTTAATTGAGCGACATTCCCTATTCTATATGGCATTTTATCAATGTACATAGTAGATCATATTATAATGCAGACAAGCAAAGCAATCAAGTAAAGCTACAAGCAAAATAATAATAAATAATTGTAATATTATGGTTCTACCCTAGAGGATAGAAAATAAAGATTACAAAAGAATAATCTAAACATATTATCAATTCTTGATCCTTGAATCCTCAAGTTGTATCCTTCTTCATGTAATGCCCATATTCAAGTCTTCAATCCCGTATGAATCAACTACTCCATATTTTTGGTCATATCCAAATTTAATGTTTCTCAGAATTGTCCCAAAATAAAATTAAAACTGCATTGAAAAACTGCACTTCTTTTGGAAAAATTTCCAACTCTCTACTAGCAAGCCGATCTAGGTGATCAGCCTACAGGTCATGACCCTTCGGACTACCAATCTTTACAGATCGGCCTGTCGATTCATGACAGATCACCCTACAGAACTAGAAGTTCTGCCTGCCGCCAGAGCTACCTGATCTCTGCCCTGTTGACGGCCTACTGAACCTCACGTTTGGCTTGCCGATCTGCGACCATCGGCCTAACGAATTGGAGGGTTTGGCATGCCGACCGAGCAGAAACCACCCTTTTAGAAAATACAGTTTCTAATGCAATTTATCAATTTTATTTTCAACAATTCAAAAATATAAAATTAGAGACTTAAGAAATACCTAAGAGCACCATCATCTATCTTCTAAATCGCCCTTCTAAATCTATCTTTTTCGAATGATTATTTAATTACAAAATTCTTTTCACATTAAATAATAATTTCTAGACGGAGATGATAGTTTGCCATCTAATTATATGAAAAACCTAGATACACATTCTAACCTCTAAGGAACCATAACAGGTATAAATTAATTAATTAATAATTAAATAATAATTTAATCAACCATAATTAATTAATAAATATTCACCATATAATCTATGACAACATATAAAAATATATAGAAACCTAGAGTGCCAACTCTCTAAAAAATTAAATTCAAGCATAGGAGAAATCAAGATCACATAATTTATACATATAGTACGATCACAAACTCGTAAATTTACATAAAAACCATAGTTCTGATACCAATTATAGAAAAAATAGTACGTAGTAAAATTTTAAAATTTTTATATTAGAGTATTTTTCAAAACATAAGTTTGACAAGCTATATGCATAAATTAATCAGATCTTACTAACGTTTATATGCTAAAGAACTCCCATAATTCGCGAAGAGAAGTAACATTCCAAAAGAGCCTCAACCAACTGGTGTTCTTTGCTATTCTCTGTCCACGATCAGAGTGAGTGTGGCTCACATGTATAGCTCTTCCACCAGGTCTTCCAACTAATTGAGAGAACCCAAAGCTAGTGTTTGTGATTTGTGAACAAGAGCTTCTACGGAGTTTCAGAATCTCACCAGCAGAATTTCACTCTTAATCTCTCAATTGATCTAAATAATAATGAAACTCACTCCCTTTATATAGAGGTTGGGCCTAGGAGTCAGTCCTTATCAAATAATGCCTCAAAATTCAAATCAGAATCAAATTCGGATCGATATCTGATGAAATCCACATGAAAACGCGTGATCCTTTCATCGTGCGATCGGCATGCCGATCTGTCTAATCGGCATGCCAAACTTGCCATATCAGTAGGCCAAACCTAAGGATCAGCATACCAAACCTACGATAAAAATCTCAATGAATCTTTTATTTTCCACTCGAGATTCTATAGGATAAAGTTTCAGTTTTAATTCAAATAACCCAATAGAGAAGTTACCTAATTAAAACAACTTTATCTAGATAATCTCTAGGAAAATAAACGAATTCTTGATAATTCTACAAGTTTATCTTGATTTAATTTATTTAAAATTAAATCAACTGATAAACAGACAAGAATTGTCCGATCCTAATAATTCAACAAGTTTATCTTGAATTAATTTTATCACAAAAATTAATTCAATCAATAAACAAACATAAATTATTTGATTTTACCGAATTTGAGCCAATCTGATAAATCTAACATAAGTCACAAATTATTGAAAAAGCACGCTGTATCATTATAGGATTTTTGTGAGCTAGCAAAAGGGGCTTGATGGACCTATATAGTTCAAGCTCCCAATAATTATGAAACCCAATATCCTAGATATACATTTCATAATTGTCAACTCCAACGCTACTCCACTAAAAGTTTGGAGCTACATTTTTGAACTATATAGAATTACGAAGCCCATATAGCCAAATCTCCATGACATATCATAATGTATCATATCCCCATAGGATTATCCATAATCGGCTTAAGGACAAGTTTTGTCTTACCTTCCCGATTATTTTTATCTTATGTTCTATTATCTCACAATCAGAAAATTTACCATCCATAGACAATATATCATTTGGTTACACCTATGTATCCAAATGGTTAAGCATTCTAGTTTTTCAATTACAGGATAAAGCATATAAGAGGATATCACTACTCTTAAAGAGAAGTTATGGATTCCATATCTATGAATAATAGGTCTATGCTATCAAGAGTCATGTCTCTAACGTACCGGCATACATACCACTATTAAAATATGGGTGTCACCCTTTGGTATATCAAAAGACATAAGTCAAGACAACGAGCCCACTATTCATCTCAGGATTAAGATACAATACAAATGATTGTCTAAAGTGAATTGATTTTCTAAGACGAAATTAGTAATCCAAATCAATTCACTTTATGTCTTAATCCAACACATCGTCACCTATAACAACGTGCCAATGTTTCTATTCACAGAGTCTACCTTCGATGGCCAAGACAAACCATCTCCCAATAGGGATGTAGACAACATAACAATCTTTACATGAATAAAGTGCCCAACTTTATTCCCTTAATTGTGGATCTTATGATTTAGATTGTCACCTTAAGAATCATGTTTTCTGCATAATCTGTCTGTCATATGCCCAATTCTTAAAGGTTTAGATTGACAATCTCAGACTTTTGTTTACTTAACATACATTTAACAAATATAAACGTAAAGAGGACAAGATTTGGTATATGAATAATAAATAAATTCTTTATTGATAAAAATGTCTTCAAAAAAATATTATATTATTACTCCTTAGGGCATACACATCTAACAAAAGAAAGGTTTAAGAATTGAAGTTCATTGCATCATTTTTTGTATACAATCAGGGCTTTGTTGTAATGGATAACACACGATATCGGCCATCCTGTGGGAGATAAAAAAATTTTGGAATTTCTTTTTTTGTAATAACATGCTTTCATGATGGTTTAACAGGAAAATGTCGTGGAAGGTCATGCTTCAATGACCTTTTTGAGAAAAACCGTCATGGAAGGTCAATAGTGAAATGCCCCTCTTATGGACATTACAGATATCGTTACATTCATTTCTTATTACTTATAATTATAAAATAAGCTATTTGATAAAAAGGTAATTTGGCAAAACATACCCAGGATCCATGCATAACATTTTTTTATATATATATATACATATCAATATTTAATGACTTAATCTATTATAATAAATTACTTGATAATAAACATTTATTAAATAGTTTGCCAATACCATTGTAAATTGAATAACTTATAAAAACATCCTTAAAAAACTACTCACAGTTTAGCAGGCCGAACTTGTGGATTTGGCAGGTTGAAGCTATCCGACAAGCCAAAGGTCAACCTTTGGTAGGCCGCCTGAGCCTTTGGAAAACAAGGTTTTAAAATTAATAAGATCGGCAGGCCGGTACAGAGTAATGGCAGGCCGATCCTTACATCAACAGTCCGACCAGTAATGGCCGGCAGGCTGAATAGTATAAAAAAATTATTTTTATTTTTTTAAAAAACATTCTTAATGTTTCAAAAGCGGAAGGTAGTTGGTAAACTACTAAGTTAAAATTGTCATAACTCAAATTTTAAAAGTCCGTAAAACAAACATATTCAAAATTATAAAACATAATTCAAATCCTTAAAATTCAAGAAATAAACATACTCGGAATTGTAAAACATGGTTTATTTCACTAAAATCTCTTTCTTTGGCATTCTTCCTTTTACAATTATACTTCCTTAGCTCACAAGCCTATCAGTGTCCTCCGCCTAATTCATAACTCTCTTATCCTTATCTTCAACATGATATAAAACTTGATTAAGCTAAAGCTTAGTAAGTACATTTGTAAATCTCACAACTTAAAAAAAAAAAAAAAAACATTTTTATGAACATCATCATCATCATCATCATCATAATAGTACACTAGGCACATTTTCATAAGGAACATATCTTTCTTTACATTGTCCATATCAAAACTTTCTTTATTTTATCTTAAGGGCCCAAGTGTTACACCATAAACATCATCATCATAGGCGCGCCGTCATAAGAGGAGAGGGGTAGCTAATCTTAAACCAAACATGACATCATAACTTATCATAACATAACATAACATATCATTAGGTGTGCAACACTTATTTAGGTGATACATATATACATATTTATACTTTCATGCTTTGAAAAACACTATCATCAAAACATGCATAAACTTTCATGCCTTAAAAATTTCATAATAATACTTTATGTAAAATCATCATGAGAAATCATCATAAAACCATCATGAACATAGATTTCAAACTTTTCATAAACTCATCATGTTGCAGTTGAGAATATACTTACCTCAAAAAGCTTACTTAACATTAACTTGTAGGTGACGACGCCGCGGTCTCGATGTACTCACTTCACATTGTGTTCATGTCATACATTCATAAAAATGGCGATTAACATTTATTTTCAATGAATTAATCACCACAGCATAACATCCATTTCATATAACATCACACATACATTCTTCTCTTGAAACATGACAATTCATACTACATTTTTCATTAACCATAAAACATTAAGACAAAACTATCATCACAAATACTTTCTGACCTCCATGAATTTAAAATTCAATAACATTATATTCACACACAATTTGGGCACCAAACTTAAAGGAAACAAAGATAACATATAAACCTATCACCATGATTTTTCATTACTCATTAAAATTTCATTTAATAATTTAAATAAATCACATATCATACTATACAAAATCTGCCAGCAACAATAACAAAGTAAGCAATCCATACTTACATCCACAAAATAAATTATTTACATCTCAAAATAATTCCATAAAAATACTACATATAACAGACGCTAAGAACTTCATTATATCCAAAAATCACCTTTAAATAAATACCATACCATCCAAAATTTAATGTTTGAATTCAAAAACGAAGACAACTATAAAGAATTTAGATAGTGAATTACATGCGATAATTATTCTTAAACAATTAAAATAAATTTATTTAGACTTCAAAATTCATATGACAACATATTAACATATAATTACAGTAGCACAAAAATTCTCATCACCAAATAAAATTATTAAGTCATACAAAAACATCACACAATAAAAGTTTAACAATTAATCGTTAAAACAGCCTAAAATTCTAGCTTCTATAAAAATTTCATAACACATGAAAAATATATCATATCATCATGAGACTTTCCAATTCATAATCTAACATATACTTAAACATATTTGTAATAATCTCCTGGGAAATATCAATCATTTACTCTATAAACAATACTACATTTATCAACACATAAACGATCAGCAATAATTTTTTCTTATGAGAGTTAGAAAGGAGAAAATTCATAACTTATCATAGAAAAATCTAATGAATGCAAAATTTAGAGAAATAGCACGTTACACATGCATGAACATCATATTAAAATTTCAAAACAATTAGAAATTCCTAGACTAAGATATAGCAGTCGAATTAAGGAGAAGAAATACCAAAAAGAAATGAGCCCTTACCTTAAAATGATTTCTTCTAAAAACTCCTTCGAATTCAACCAAAGAAATTTTGGTATTTCTTACAAATGATAGCAGGGGAAATTTGAGAGGGAGAAGAAGAAAGACGTGAAGAGGAGAGAGAAAGAATGAGAGAGGGATAAACATGAGAGAGAGAATATTTTCCTTTTTTTTGAAAGAAAATTAGAATAATCGAGGGGGTCACAATCTCCGTTAAAATCAGAATTTTCTGATTAAATTAGGGCCAAAAATTCATGTGAGAATGGAGGAGATTAAAGGAAATCACTGATTAAGCTCCACTTACCATATTTCAAAATTTTAAAAGAGGAAACCATATCAATTAAATCTAATCAATCAAAAGTCAACTATTTCATTTCCTAAAACGAGGAAATTAATCCAAAATTATGCCAATTAATCAAAAATCATCATCCAATCATCCAATCTTCTCAATCACCAATTTTGGGTGATTTTTGCTAATTACTTGTCAGCAGTCTTTGGCCTACCGATCATTTAGTTCGGCCTGCCGAAGGTTTGAGGTCCGGCCTACCGATTATGCTCATCAGCCTACCATTTTGCGTGGATCATTTCAGCCTGCTGGACTAAATGGTCCGGCCTGCCGATCTGCCTTATCATGCTAGAATTCATCAAAGCATTAATTATCACAATATTAAAAAAAAAAAGCACTAATAACATGAACACTTTAAGCATATCGATTCTACGTACCCGTCACCTATCATAACACTTAAAAATAAAATGGTTTGCTCTATTTTATTATATATCATAACACATATCAATCAAGAAATTACTTAATGTCATTACACATTTGTCATAAACTGTTATATGAAAATCGACGGGTGTTACAATTCTCCCTATCATATAAGAGTTTCGTCCTCGAAACTCAAAACAATTGCGGATACTTAGATCTCATGTCATCTTCACGTTCCTTTGTGGCTTTTTCTACTTGGTGATTTCGCCAAAGCACCTTGACCAAAGGAATTTCTTTATTCCTCAAGGTCTTGGTTTTGCAATCAAGTATCTCCACTAGCTTTTCTTAATAACTAAAGTCATCTCGTATCTTTATCACTTATGGCTCAATCCTGTACGTAGGGTCTGTAACATATTTCTTGAGCATCGAAATATGAAATACATTGTGCATTGTTGACATCTTTGATGGCAATCGTAGTTGATACGCTACTTTACCAATCTACTTCACTATTTCGTAAGCTCCGATGAATCTCGGATTTAGCTTGCCTTTCTTTGAAAACCTCATAAATCCTTTCATCAGTGCAACTTTTAAAAGCATAGATTCGTTCACAGTGAATTCTAAGGGTCTTCTTCTTCTATAAGCATAACTCTTTTGACGGCTTTGAGCGGTCTCTATTCTTCTCTGTATCAACTTAATCATTTTAAAGGTTTCATTGACAAAATCAGTCCTTTCATCGTCAACACCTTCCATCAACTTCTTCTCACCAGCTACATGCCAACATATAGGCGACTTACATTTTCGCCCATATAGAGCCTCAAAGGGTGCCATCCCAATTGTCGTCTGATAGCTATTGTTGTAAGCGAATTTTGCTAACGGGAACACTTTACACCAGCTGGTCTTAAAGTCAAGCATACAGGCCCATAGCATATCCTTTAAGATTAAGTTTGTCTTCTCTGTTTGGCCGTTTGTCTGAGGATGAAAGGCTGTACTGAAATACAACTTAGTACCCATTGCAGCCTGTACACTTTTCCAGAACTTAGACGTGAACCTGCCATCATGGTCTGAGATGATGGACTTAGGAATTCCATAAAGTCATACAATCTCCTTGACATAGAGTTTCGCTAACCGTTCTATAGAGTAAGTGATTTTGATAGGAATGAAATGCGCTGTCTTCATCAGTTGATCTACAACGACCCAAATAGCATTATATCCATTCATAGTCTTGGGTAAACTGGTAATGAAATCCATTGCTATATCCTCCCATTTCCATTCTGGTATCTGGATTGACTGTAAATCATCGCCTAGTCTCTGGTGTTCAGCCTTAACTTGCTGGTATGTCAAACATTTCTTCACATACATGGCAACATCTCGCTTCATTCCAAACCACCAGAAGTTATCCCTTAAATCATTATACATCTTTGTTGCACCTGGATGAATTGAGTAAGGAGTATCATGTATTTCCGCCAAAATTCTTTCCCTTAAACCATCAACATTGGGAACACATATGCGGTCTTTGAGGTACAGAGTTCCATCGTCAGTAATTCAAAACTCTTCACATTTGCCTCCTTTCATTTCCTGCTTAATCCTTATAAGGCTTACATCTTTATCTTGCTTTCTCTGAATTTCATCATACAGCATTGGAGCAAGTATGAGTACATATAACTAGCCTATGACAAGTTCTAAATCAAAGTCTAGAATTTCCTTCCTTAAAGGTTGAGACATTGCTTGCAATGACATCAGCGTAGCCGCTGTCTTCTTACTTAAAGCATTAGCCACTCGGTTAGCCTTTCCAAGGTAATAAAGGATTTCACAATCATAATCCTTTACTAATTTAAGCCATCTTCACTATCTCATGTTCAAGTCCTTCTGAGTGAAGTAAGTACTTCAAACTTTGATGATCGATAAAGATCTTGCATTGGACCCTGTATAAATAATGTCTCCATATTTTCAGAGCAAAAACAACAGCTGCTAATTCGAGGTCATGAGTAGAATAGTTCTTCTCATAGTCCTTCAGTTGTCTCAATGCGTAGGCAATCACTCTGTCATTCTACATTAGGACTACACCAAGGCCCATCTTAGAAGCGTCGTTGTAAATTACAAATCCATCACTTCCTTCAGGAATGGCCAATGCTGGAGCTGTCGTTAATCTCTTCTTCAGTTCTTGGAAACTCTTCTCGCATGCTTCTGTTCATTCAAACTTCTTTCCCTTGCGAGTTAGGTTTGTGAGTGGTGTTGAAATTTTGGAGAAGTCTTCCACGAATCGCCGATAATAACCGACTAAGCCCAAGAAACTCCTTATCTCACTTGCATTTGTCGGTTGCTTCTAATTGAGAACCGCCTCTACCTTAGCAGGATCTACCATAATTCCTTCTTTTGATATTACATGCCCCAAGAAAGACACTCTGTCAAGCTAGAATTCGCACTTGGAGAATTTTGCATATAGTTGGTGTCTCCTTAATGTCTCCAACACAATTCTTAGATGCTCCTCGTGTTCTTCTTGACTCTTTGAATAAATAAGAATATCGTCGATAAACACAACTACAAATTTATTGAGGAAATCCTTGAATACCCTATTCATTAGA
Organism: Artocarpus hirsutus; assembly: GCA_946598075.1. Classification (NCBI taxonomy): domain Eukaryota; kingdom Viridiplantae; phylum Streptophyta; class Magnoliopsida; order Rosales; family Moraceae; genus Artocarpus; species Artocarpus hirsutus. Next base: position 32,274 of record CAMOHE010047116.1, on the reverse strand, counting down.
TCCATGAAGGCTATAGGTGCATTCATTAACCAAAAGGCATAACCACAAATTCATAATGACCATAGCTCGATCTAAAGGCTGTCTTAGGAATGTCTCCTTCTTTAATCTTCAGCTAGTGATATCCCGACCATAGATCAATCTTCGATAACACTGATGCACCCTTAAGCTGATCAAACAAGTCATCGATTCAAGGCAACGGACAATTGTTCTTAATTGTCACCGTGTTCAATTCTCTATAGTCGATGCAGAGTCTCATAGTTCTATCCTTCTTCTTCACAAACAAGACTGGAGCTCCCCATGGTGAGTGACTCAGCCTGATTAAGCCTTTGTCAAGTAGTTTCTTTAATTGCATATGAAGCTCCTCTAATTCTATTGGGGCCATCCTGTATGGTGCTTTCGAAATAGGGTTGGTGCCTGGAGTGAGCTCAATCTCGAATTTGACTTCTTTATCAGAGGTAGGCTTGACAAATCATCTAGAAACACCTTAGGAAATTCACGTACCACTGCCACATCTTCAATCCTTGTCTTTTCTTCCTGACTTTTATCTATAATGTTCGCCAAGTAACCTATGCAGCCGCTAGCTAACAACTTCCTTGCTTTCATAGTAGACAAAAACATACTAGGTTTCTTCTTGGACTCGCCACTTTATACGAACTTCTGTTCACCTTCTAGTTGAAAGGTCACCTTTCATTTTCAGCATTCAATGGAAGCATTGTACTTGCTTAGAAAATCTATTCCAAGAATTATGTCATAATCGTACATTTCGATTACAATGAGGTCGATGAAAAGTTCCCTTTTAATAATCCATAAGGGTACTGTACGGAAGCAATACGTAGATATCATCACCTCCTCGAAGGGCAGTATCGTAGTGAATCCCTGTCTCATAGGCTCTAAACGAACTCTTAACTTCTTAGCAAAAGATAATGATTCAAAAGAATGTGTGGCACCTATATCAAAGAGAACATAAGCATTAGTAAATAGGCTTGTTATCTGACCTGTGACCACATTTGAGGCTTCAGCAGCTACTTTTTCTTTCGTCATGGCATATATGCGGGCATTTGTAGGTGGGGATTCAAGTCTTCTTTGACTAATCAGTGGCCCTTCAAGGAAGGCTTGCATATGATGGAGCTGGGCTAGAGGAGCTTTCTGTAGGGCCTGAGCATTTGTTAAGTTAGGACAATTCTTGGCAAAATGACCTTCTCGACCATAGATAAAACACCAGTTAGTCCCCATACGACATTCTCCAGCATAATTCCTACCACATTTGGTGCAAGGTTGAAACTGCTTGTGGTTGTTGTTGGGTTGGCTACCATTAAACCTCTTGTTGCCTTAGCTCTGCTGGTTTTGAGCATTGCCCTTCCTCTTGTTATCCCTCCAATGTTGTTTGTTGTTGTTGTTGTTGCTGTTGCCGTTGTTCCAGTGTGGAGGGCGGTTCTGGTTGTTTGCATTATAGGTTGGCTGACCTGACTGTGGCTGGTTTCTTCTTAGCTTCGATAGATAGAACTCAACTCGTTGGGCCCTTAAAACAACTTGTTCCTGGCTTCTGGGTGGACTTGCCCCATCAACTCTTACAGCAATCTCTGGCCTAAGGACTCTGATTAACCTTCTTACCCTTTCAATTTCATTGCTAACCATCCCTGGGCAAAGATGAGCTAGCTAGTCAAACTTTGCCACCACATCCGTAACAGACATATCTCCCTGGCGCAAATTCTCAAACTCATCATAGTGCTTCCTAGTAATATTCATGTGGAAGAACTTTGTATTAAACTCGTGGACGAAGTCAGCCCAGGTCATTTCATCAACATTCCTGCACTGTTTAATGCCATCCCGCCAAATCCTGGCATCCATGGTGAGGCAGTACGATGCATAAAGAACCTTCTAGTTATCTATGAAGCCCATGAGTTTCAAAGTGGCTTCGATTGTCTTTAACCATCCTTATGTGACCAGTGGATCCTTAGAACCTTCGAAGTCTGCTGGCTTGACTCTCTTCCATCTTACTAAGAATGGTTCCTGATAGACCGCTCTAGGTTCAACAGCAGGAGCCGGGACTTCATTGACTTGTGGTTGGGGAGGAGGAGGAGGAGGCGGCTCATTGTTGCCTCGTTGTTTGCCGTTGTGGCCGTTAGCCCTTAATTTAGGAATTTCTCTTCTTTGCTCCTCAATTTAGGAATTTCTTTTCTTTGTTCCTCTAGCTATCTTTGCAGCTCGTCAATCATCATCACCAACCTTTCCTTGGTCTAGGTGCAGGTTTGCATTCTTCTATGACCATCCATAGTTAATTTCTTAAAAGAGTGAGGATTTTAGGAGCAATCTTCTACTTTATGAGACAGGTTTTCACTACTAAGGCATTATCATTAAACATCTAAACCTTATTCTTATCATCATACTAGCATCTTACCATTAAACTTTAAAACATACTTACTTGGAGGACTTGGACTGATGTGTGGTGATATGAATTAAAAACAAAAATCTGCTCTGATACCAAAGCCTGAAACGCCCCTCTTATGGACATCACAAATGTCGTTACATTCATTCCTTATTACTTATAATTATAAAATAAACTATTTGATAAAAAGGTAATTTAGCAAAACATACCTAGGATCCATGCATAACATTATATATATATATATATACATATCAATGTTTAATAACTTAATCTATTATAATAAATTACTTGATAATAAACATCTATTAAATAGTTTTCCATCACCATTGTAAATTGAATAACTTTTGAAACATCCTTGAAAAACTACTCACAGTTCGGCAAGTCAAACTTGTGAATTCGGTAGGCCGCCCGAGGCTCTGCAAAACAAGGTTTTAAAATTAATAAGATCGGTAGGCCAGTACAAAGTAATCGACAAACCGGTCCTTACATCGGTAGTTCGACCAGTAATGGTCGGCAGGCCAAACAGTATAATTTTTTTTTTTTAAAAAAACATTCTTAATGTTTCAAAAGCAGAAGATAATTGGTAAACTACTAAGTTAAAATTGTCATAACTCAAATTTTAAAAGTCTGTCAAACAAACATATTCAAAATTATAAAACATAATTCAAATCCTTAAAATTCAAGAAATAAACATACTCGAAATTGTAAAACAAGGTTTATTTCACTAAGATCTCTTTCTTTGGCATTCTTCCATTTGCAATTCATCTTCCTTAGCTCACATGCCCGTCAGTGCCCTCCGCCTAATCCACAACTCTCTTACCCTTATCTACAACATGATATAAAACTTGATTAAGCTAAAGTTTAGTAAGTACATTTGTAAATCTCACAACTTAAGAAAAAAAAAACATTTTTATGAACATCATCATCATCATCATAGTGCACTAGGCACATTTTCATGCGAAAAATATCTTTCTTTACGTTGTCCATATTAAAACTTTCTTCATTGTATCTTAAGGGCCCAAGTGTTGCACCATAAACATCATCATCATAGGCACGCCATCGTGAGAGGAGAAGGGTAGCTAATTCCAAACCAAACATGACATCATAACTTATCATAACATAACATAACATATCATTGGGTGTGTAACACTTGTTTAGGTGATACATATATACATATTTATATTTTCATGCTTTGAAAAACATTATCATCAAAACATGCATAAACTTTCATGCCTTAAAAATTTCATAATAATACTTCATGTAAAATCATCATGAGAAATCATCATAAAACCATCATGAACATAGATTTCAAACTTTTCATAAACTCATCATGTTGCAAGTGAGAATGTACTTACCTCAAAAAGCTTACTTAACCTTAACTTGTAGGTGACGACGCCGCGGTCTCAATGTGCTCACTTCACATTGTGTTCATGTCATACATTCATAAAAATGGCGATTAACATTTATTTTCAATGAATTAATCACCACAACATAACATCCATTTCATATAACATCACACATACATTCTTCTCTTGAAACATGACAATTCATACTACATTTTTCATTAACCATAAAACATTAAGACAAAACTATCATCACAAATACTTTCTGACCTCCATGAATTCAAAATTCAATAACATTACATTCACACACAATTTGGGCACCAAACTTAGAGGAAACAAAGATAACATATAACCTATCACCATGATTTTTCATTAGTCATAAAAATTTCATTTAATAATTTAAATAAATCACATATCATACTATACAAAATTTGCCAGCAACAACAACATAGTGAGCAATCCATACTTATATCCATAAAATAAATTATTTACATCTCAAAATAATTCCATAAAAATACTACATATAACAAACACTAAGAACTTCATTATATCCAAAAATCGCCTTTAAATAAATTCCATACCATCCAAAATTTAATGTTTGAATTCAAAAACGAAGACAACTATAAACAATTCAGATAGTGAATTACATGCGATAATTATTCTTAAACAATTAAAATAAATTTATTTAGACCTCAAATTCATATGACAACATATTAACATATAATTACAGTAGCACAAAAATTCTCGTCACCAAATAAAATCATTAAATCATACAAAAACATCACATAATAAAAGTTCAACAATTAATCAAAGAAACAACCTAAAATCCTAGCTTCTATAAAAATTTCATAACACATGAAATATATATCATATCATCATGAGACTTTCCAATTCATAATCTAACATATACTTAAACATATTTGTAATAATCTCCTGGGAAATATCAATCATTTACTCTATAAAGAATACTACATTTATGAGCACATAAACGATCAGCAATAATTTTTTTATGAAAGGTAGAGAGGAGAAAATTCATAACTTATCATAGAAAAATCTAACGAACGCGAAATTTAGAGAAATATCACATTACACATGCATGAACATCATATTAGTATTTTGGAACAAATGGAAATTCCTAGACTAAGATATAGCAGTCGAATTAAGGAGAAGAAATACTGAAAAGAAATGAGCCCTTACCTTAAAATGATTTCTTCTCAAAACTCCTTCGAATTCAACCAAAGAAATTTTGATATTTCTTACAAATGATAGCAAGGGAAATTTGAGAGGAGAAGAAGAAAGACGTGAAGAGGAGAGAGAGAGAATGAGAGAGGGATAAATGTGAAAGAGAGAGAATACTTTTCCTTCTTTTTTTGAAAAAATGAGAGTAGGATAAACGTGAAAGAGAGAGAATATTTTCCTTCTTTTTTTGAAAGAAAATTAGAATAATGGAGGAGGTCACAATCTCCATTAAAATCAGAATTTTTTGATTAAATTAGGGCCAAAAATTCACGTGGGAATGAAGGAGATTAAGGAAAATCACTGATTAATCTCCATTTACCATATTTCAAAATTTTAAAAGAGGAAACCATATCAATTAAATCCAATCAATCAAAAGTCAACTATTTCATTTCCTAAAATGAGGAAATTAATCCAAAATTATGCCAATCAACCAAAAATCATCATCCAAGCATCTCAATCACTAATTTTGGGTGATTTCTGCTGAGTGCTCGTCAGTAGTCTTTGGCCTACCGATCACTCAGTTCGGCCTGCCGAAGGTTTGAGGTCTGGCCTGCCGATTATGCTCATCTGCTTGCCATTCCGTGAGAATCATTTCGGACTGCCAAACTAAATGGTCCGACCTGCCTATCTACCTTATCATACTGGAATTCATCAAAGCATTAATTATTACAAAAATTATAACTAAACATGCAACATTAATAACATGAACACTTTGAGCATATCAATTCCATATGATCGTCACCTGTCATAACACGTAAAAATAAAATGGTTAGCTCCATTGTATTATATTTCATAACACATATCAATTAAGAAATTACTTAACGTCGTTACACATTTGTTATAAACTGTTACATGAAAATCGGTGAGTGTTACAAATAAAAATCGTCATAGAAGCTTGATCTTCCACGATGGTTTTTATAAAATCTGTAGTGGAAGATGTAGACCCAAGACACCCCTTTCGCGCAATTTTTCTATTCCACGATGGTAAAAAACTGTCATAAAAACTCTATTTTATACCATGATTGAAGTTTTCATGACAGTTTTTTAACCGTCGTGAAATTTTTCCACGACTATTTGAATCCACAGTTTGTAGTTGTGAAAAGATAATTTCTTAAAATATTTTTTCCAAATGGTCCCGTAAAAGTGATATTATCAAGTCTTTGAAATTGAATTTATTACAAAAATTTCCCTCCAATTACCGCCTATGTAATAATGTACTCTAAATCTTTGAAACACAACATCTTTTCTCCAAAACGAAAAGTATGTAACTTATAATTTTCATTTTTTTCTCCCTTATTATGATGTTTCTCAAAATGTCTCACAAAAGTGATGTATTTGAATATCAACCTTTCAAAACAATTAATTACAAAAATTCTCCTTAATTATAGCCATAAAATGATAAATTTTCCGAATCTTCAAAACATAATATATGTTTCTAAGGCAAAAGTATTTAATGTATAATCAATTGTAGAATATCTTATATTACAATTAATTACATTGATTTAGAATTTGATATTTCTAACAATGTTTGTAATTGAACAAACAATTAATCACATTGATTTGGAATTAAATATTTCTAACAATGTGTGTCATTGAACAAATACCTATTGTGTCTCTCCTCTATTTGTTAGCAGTACTTTCCAATTGAGCATATAGAACTTTTTAATCATATATATGTATATATTGAAATGAAACTATGGTGTTGCATTAGTTATAAAGGTCATTATAAATAGCACTAGATAGCCAGTGGAGAGTAATATCCGATCAGGAATAAGAAACACCTGAGGAAAGGCTAAATCTACTAAGATTGTGAGCCACCCATTCGTAGAATGGAGGGCAAAAATTACAAGAACAATTAGCCTTATCAAGGAGGGAACAAATATCATTGATTAAGGAGCCATGAAGACTAGAAAAAGTTCGGGACCATATATAGATGATCTTGCTTGCATCAGTCTCCACAATGGATAGTGTCTAACCATTTGTCGTCGTAAAAAAAGCCCATCTTTTAAGGCAAAGCATTAACAATTTTAGGAGAATAATTCCCAACATGTTAGTTCAAGAAGGCACCAATCACACTTCTATTTGTATCATAGATAACTCCACCTGTAGAAAAAAATCAAGAGATTTTAGAACCACAACATCAATATTGAACTTCAGCTAACCTTCTAGTGGGGCAACCCACGGCTTGTGTGCAAGACTAGCCTTGGGGAAGGGTGCAAAAATGATAATTTGTCACCTTCGAAACTCATGAAGGAACATGCCTACGTCTTCCAAAATCACACTCAGCGGTGTGAATCCAATCATTCCTATCTTTCCACAAAAACCAAGCTATGACACAAAACAACTCTATGTCATTTGTGTTTGAAACCCCAACAAGAAAGGTACATAATCCAACAAAAGATCTTTGTTTACAAAGACTTACACATCCTCGCAAACATAGGAGCAATCATAGCTCCTTGGTGCGATCACGTAGCCAAAGACAAAGGAAGACTGTCTCTGGTTTACACCATAGCAGGTAGAAAATGGAAGACAATTCACTCCTCATCTATTGAGAAATCTGAAGGTTGGTTGTATAATGACCAAGAAAATCCTAAAATTAAACTATGTATCTTAGAATTAAACTATGTAATTTACATATTTAAAGCAAGGATTTTTATAGAAAATATCATGTGTAATTTTATGAATAAAGGATTTGTGGAATTGATATAAATATTCCAAAATTCTATGGAATTTATTCAAGTTAGAATTATTAATTTTCTAATTGAATAATTTGGTCAATAATTTCCACTGCGATTTAAGGCAGAAGAAATTTCAATCCATAAATAACTTGAGATTTTAAATTATAAGAATTTTCAAGTATAGTATAGTGTTAATAGTATACCATAAAACACTCTAATGTAAAATAAATTCTTAATTTCCTGTTAGCAAAAAATTGGAGTTACACGAGCAATATTTTTGGTGAAAAATTCTATCTAAGTTCAGGAATTGAGACTATCAAGAATGTGTCAATACTAACGTAGAATATAAAAAAATGCCAATTTTATGTTTATGTAGTCTAGAAATAATTTTTAAATAAAAACAATTTAATTTTATTACTTGATTTGAAATTTATTAATATTAACTTATACCGATAATAACCTTAGATTGTGTTGAGCAAACCCGATAGTATAAAAAATCCCTGACAACTAGTTAGTCTCCCTCGAGCAGGTGAAATTTCATTTACTTTCCCTCAATCAAGGGATCTTGTGGGTAAAGTTGGGTGGCAAAGAGACAAAAAAGTGATGTGAATAATAAAAAGCATGGGCAAGTATGGTGCATGGCATGGATTGTATTTATTGCAAATGTATCCCTCTTTCTCACTCAGCATTGACGCCAACACTTAGGTTCTGTAACCAAGTTATGTTCCAACTTAAGTCTTCATGAAACACTTTTATAACGGCTTAGAAATTAAGTGAAATTGACCAAGATTAAGAACATGTCTACAAATTGCCCATCCCTTTTAAAGCTTCATTTTTCTCTTCTTCTCCCAAAATTCCTAAGGCCAAAACCTGTTCTTTTTTCTCTATTTCTCTCAAGAAGTTTCTCTCCTATCCTTTAGTAAACAACTAGCTAAAAAAATAAATTGAAAAAGAAGGCTTTGGTTGCAGCACGAGGAAGATTCTTCATGGGTATTTCATCTAAAACTCTTCTCTTTAAATTTAACAAAAATAGTTTATGGTCCTATTTTAAGAGAAGTTGGCATGTAATAATTTTTTATCTATGTTTATATTATGGGTATAATGAGTTTCTATTAACATAGTTTAAATATTATGTATGTCAAGCATGAAAAAGTTTAGATTTTGGTTATGATTTATTTCCTCTGACGCTAAAATAGATATTTTAAGAACTTGGTTTACTATCATGTATGTTGGGCACAAAAAAGGTTAGATTTAAGTTTTGGCTTTGTATTTAAAAGTTTTAAATATTATGTATGTGGGTTTACTAAAATGAATATTTTAAGAACTTGTTTTAATCGTTTAATTGTTTAATAAGATTTTCGTAGCAATTGCAATGCAAACAATAGTTGTTATCAGCATTTTTTTTTGTTAAGTGTTGCATATGAAGTCGAAACTTGGGTTGCAACCTCCTGTGTGCAGAATGCGTTCTATTTAAAGACTTATTTGACTATCTCTTCTAAGAATTAAAGCCCTTGGTTCATCATTTAGATTGATTTTATAGAAACTATAAATGCAACATGGGTTATAACCTTGATAATACAAATTTCAAACTGCCTGTTTTTTATGAATCCACAGTTTACTATTTTGTAAGGCCTCTGTAACAACTGTAGTGCAATTTATAGTGGTTTTAAAATTAGCACAAGGTTAAAATTAATTTTAGAATCCAATGAGCTAGGCCATGACTTTACGAAGCCGTAAACAGCTTTAATGCCTGTACCAACTCAAAAGCCTCATTCAAATCGAAGTTAAATCATTTAAACATTTTGAATGCCATAGACACGTTTAAATATTAATGGACCTTATTTAACTACAAGCCCAACGATGATAATAAAGGGAAAGATATTTAATTACTTAATTAATTAATTAGTTAATTAAGGAAAACCAAATTATAAAGATTAGATCAATAAATCCTTGTAACAAACACAATAATGTTACGATCCTTTAAATAAAGAAAAATATGTGTTAGGAAAGGATTTAATTCCTTTACTATTATGCTAAGTTTAATAGTGTAAGGAACACTAACGTTATACTTTTAATATGTATTTTCTTCTAGAATCTAAGAATAGAAGATAGGGAATTTTGGTAAGTTAGTAATTTCTACAACTGGAAGTTAAGTAAATAAGAATCTCGCCTACAGTATGAATTGTTTTAAAATGAAAATGTTTCACATGCATACAGAAATTATAAATACATTTTTTTGTCTATGCAATACAATGTCATATTACAAAAATATTAATAAGTCAAGCGAAACCTAAAGGACTAAGTTAAGTTTAGTGTCGTACCACCTTCTCGACTTGCGGGGAGGCTTATGTTTAGTAAAAATAATTTAGATCACAGGTCATTGGAGACCTTGCAAACCTTAACTTCTCGATGATCGAATGCAATCGATATGAACACTTAGGCCCATAATTTTCATAAGATATGTCCTTAAATAAGCATAATTGGCTCATGCATATGAGATTATACATATTCTCAAATGTTTTGTGACATATAGTTCCTACTTGTTGAAGCAAAAGCTCATTCAAATATGTTGGTACTATAGTTAAACAATATGTTCATTAAGATTTGATGGACGATGGTACAGTTACGGTTTAATATAGAGATGGGGAATGGATACCGTGCGTATTTATTACACACCTAGTTTTTGTTAATTAAGACTTTTTGACGAAGTATATCTAGTATTATTGAACTATGTATATCTATATTGGAGACCAAGGTCATACTTCATAGACTTCGTCCACATGACTATAAGACCTATAATGTTAATATTTTATGTTATAATATTGTTGCAAGATAGTCAAATAGGTTAAGTAAAGTTAATCGGGAAAAAATGTTCCATAAATATAAGTAATCCTAATAAAAATATGTTTAAGTAGTTAAGTAATGGCCACATAGGTAGGGTTGCTATAGGTAGTGCATCAAAAATCCCTCCAAATAAAGTGTTTGACTTTACCAAGGATTTTGAGATTCCACCGACGTTGGCACCACCCCTTGTCGTCATTTTACTCGAAAAGGGAGGACCTCATCAACATGACTGAACAGCGTATATTTATTTCTCTTCAAAGTGCCATTCCAACCTATCCCTGCTCGAATTCATACCAACTAGGATGTGAAGGATTCTCCATACTTGGCATGTAGCTAAAGCTTGACTAAAACTTTCAAGATCTCTAAACCCAAAACCACCATCACACTTGGCCTTATTGAGTTAGTCTTATTTGACCCAATGAATCTTTTTTTTTTAGCACTCAAACCTCCCCATTAGAAAGTTGACATCATTGATTTGGGGTAATGAAGAAAAGATGACAAAAGGCAAAAGACACTCATGGTTTAGGTGGAAACAACCTGAATCGCCACCTTAATGAGGATTTCTCTCCTTCTTGAAGAGAAGAATTTTGTTCTCTACAATTATACCACATTGTTGAAGAGTCAAAGTCAATTTTCTACATCATCAATTTAAAGCGATTGAGCTCTAATTCTCCAGTTAAAGTTTGGCATCTTAGTGGTGGGAAACCCCCAAAAGATAGATAGCTCAACATTTTGTTAAAGAATACTAAGCCTTGGCTAAGAAGGGATAGCTCAATATTTTTGTTAAGGAATGACTAAGCCCCAGTAAAAAAAGGGATAGCTCAACATTTTTGTTAAGGAACAATTAAGTCCCGACATAGAGGAGATAGTTCAACATTTTTGTTGAGGAATCATCAGACCGAACTTTATATGACTTGAATCATAGAGAAATGCAATAAAAAATTGTTCATCGATAATCTTCAACAAGGACAAGGCAACAGCCCACGACCGTTGTCATGACAGGATAACGCCCATGACCACAATGAAATTTAATGTCCGAATGTTAAGGCACGAGAAACAAACACCAAGAGGAAGAAAGAGAAGCTAGGAGGATATGATAGAAGGGATGTCATGCAATAACCGAACACATAGATACACTAGTTCCAAGACATGCCATGTCCTCTCCATAGGAGCAAAGTGATGGTCACCAATCTTGAATAGTCACGACTTTCACATATTGATCGGGCTCTCAAGAGGACTTCCTATTTAAAGGAATGAAGAAAGAAAAATGCAAAATGTTGTAGTTTAGATTGAATTTATACAATGCTAGGAGTCCTAAAAGCTACTACCAATCAGAATGAAAGTTCCTTCTACACAAAACAAGTATATGCATATTACTTATTCAATTTTTTTCTTTATTGCATCAAAGGTGAGTTTTCCTACTTGTCCTTAGTTTTGATGTTTATTTAAAACTCATGTGTTCAACATATTGTCAAAGTAAGACTTTGTGAAATTGCTAGTACACCATTTCATTTAAAGTATCATAATAATTAAGTGTTTCTGGTAAAATATTTTTAAAGCAGATAATACCTCAATGAGTTACTCCTCATAGCACCTATTTTAAGGGATACCTCCATGCAACAACTTTTTTTGGCATATAACTCCTCATAGCACCCCTTTATTAGAAATCCTAATGTAGAGCTCACCTCATCAGGTACCTCTTCATAGAGCCTACCTCCAAGGGTTGCTCCTTGTAGTGTCTCCCTTGATGGCAAACTCTGTGGAGAGCTTGCCATCTTGAATTTCTCTTTGTAGTGCCTGCCTCCAAGGGTAGCTCCTTATAGCACCCCTTTCATTGATGGTAAAATTCCATAAACAACTAAAAACAAAATTCCTAAAAAGAAAATTTGGTTGAAACAGATCAAAACAACAAAAGTTCACAAAATATCAAAGTTAACAAAAAAAAAAAAAAGAAAAGAAGAAAAATACAAGAGGTTTATAGCGGTGCAGCTAAGAATAGCCTACACCTACTAGGTTTTGTCTTCACTATTGATGAAGTTTGGTACATACTCAATCTCCCTAATTCATTCTCTAAAAATTTTTTACCTAATAATGGCCTAAAATTTTAGGTTTCGAACTTCTTTTTGAGTCTCTAACCTTCTATTTAAAGTGTGTCTATGAGGTCGATTGTTTCATGACATCCTCTATCATATCCTTCCTACCTCCCTTTCTTCTAATTGGTGTCATGTCTTCGTGCATTAACGTTCGAACACCAAATGTCATCATGGTCACGGGTGGTTACCCTGTCATGACAACAAATGTGGGCGGTTCTCCCATCCTTTTTGAAGAGTATTGAAGAATAGTTATGATTGCATTCTCCCATGGTTCAAGTCATATAAGTTCAAGTTTGATGATTCATCAACAAAAATGTTGAGCTATCCCCTCTAATCCGGGGCTCGTTCCTCAACAAAAATGATGAGGTATCTCCCTGCTGGTGGTTTCTTGCCACTAAGATGCCAAACTTTAACTGGAGAATTAGGGCTCAATCTCTTTAAATTGATGACATGGAAAATTGACTTTGACTCTTCAACAATGTGGTATGACAATTGCCCCTATCTATTGGTGCAAAGATTTGTGCCAAGACCTTTTTACAAATTTATTTTACTCATTCAATCAATTTGTTTTTTCTTCATTTTTTTTTGTTTTTTAAGAGGATGCCACATGAAGGGTTTTCCCTTATTTTTTCCATTTCGACAAATGTCCATTGTGTGTTTTGCATTTTGTGTTTCTTTTTTTAATGGGCCTACTAGGCCCATCACTCGAGGATAGGACCCTCCTTATATGCTTAAATCCATGGGATGGTTGTTCCTTATTTTCTTCTTCAACTTGAAAGCTCCTCAATGTGGTAAGGATTTTGCCTCTCTAGCTCATCTTTATCTCCAAGTTTCTATTTTTCACTAAACTTGTTTTCTTTGATAATCTTTCCTTTATGAAGGAACTTAACTTTTCTCTTACCTTTTTTTAAAGCCTTAACTTGAATTTTGGTGGCAGCCAAATGTGAGGATCATTCTATCATTCTTCACGCTCTTCAATTGTTCTTCGAGTTTTCAAAAGGTAAGCTTTTTAGATCCTTTTTGACTTGTTAGTTTTTCGCTTTTAGATCCTTTTTGACTTGTTATTTTTCTACTTTTAAAGTTAGTGGTGACTGCTATGAGATGGTGGGTTTAATTCTTGCATTGTGAAGTGTTTGAAGAATTTCTTGTGAGAGTTAGCATTGTTATTTGCATTTCTATTTTAAGGCTTTTGGCTTTTTTGGAATTATCCATCCCAAGGACAAATAATGGCATTCCTGGCATGAGGGAAGAGAGGTTTTGATTTTGTTAGCCATCCCTCATCCTGGGTTTGGAATTTGGAAATTCCCGACAACTTGCCTATAGCTAGCTTTTTTGCCTTTTTGGTACTATTTGTTCCATGGATGAATAATGGCATTCCCAGTTTACTGGGGATTCTGAGTTTGCTTGCCATCCCTTATGCTAGGGTTAGGATTTGGTAATTCCTAACATGGAGAATAGCTAGCTATGTTGCTTAGTTCTAGGTCTAACCATTTTTTTAATATGTGGATTCCATCCCTAATCATTTGGTATCCATGTCCTTTCTCTTTGCTCTTTTGTGGTCTCTATATTGTCACAGCTTTTTTCCTTTGGATGGCTAACCCTCCTTTTTGCACTTTGCATATGAGTTCTAAGAAGTTAAAAGGGCTCAAGGGTAAAGAGGAGGACATGAATACTATCGTAACTCATAATCAGAGTCATGTAAAGCGTCAAAAAACTCTTTCCTCTAATTGTATTTCATCATATGGGTACGTATCTCGTGAGGTCCCCGCTATCATTAACAATGTGACGTTCCATGACAAAGGCCAGAAAAAGAATGCTTCCTCTTATTTGGATTGTCAACCTTGTTTAACCAAAAAAAGGGACTTAAACAACTCAATAAAAAGTTATTCTTTTACAATCATTTTTGTCCCACCCAAGCTGCAACTCCTGACAAGAGGGCCACTTCCCTTCCTAAAGGGATGTTCGTTATGAGTCCTATGATCATGTGGTGTGGAGTGAGTCTTCCGTTTCACCAATTTTACATTGATGTTTTGAATGCCATGAACATTGCCCTCCTCTGACTTTTTCCCTAAGGCTGGAGATATTTGGTTGGAACCTTTTTGACGTATTGGGAGTTGACTATGGAACCTTCTATGATAGAGTTTCTTTATGTGTACACTTTGAAACCAAGGCCATCAAATGACAATTTTTACTATTTGAGTCAATGAAAAAATTGCTGACTTAAGTTCATTCATAACACAACATTTAACTCTAGAAGCTACAAAGACAATTATTTTTTTGCCAAAGATGACCAAGTAAATAGGTCCTTTAGGAAATGAAGTGAGCATATCATTCTAGAGCCATAAATCTTTGCACCAACAACTGGAGGGCAATTGTTATACCACATTGTTAAAGAGTCAAAGTGAAAGTTCTATGCCATTAATTTAAAGAGATTAAGCCTTAATACTCCAATTAAAGTTGAGATAGCACAATATTTTTGTTGAGAAACAACTAAGCCTCAACAAAGAGGAGATAGGTCAACATTTTTGTTGTGGAACATATAAGCCTAAGCATAGAGGGGCTAGCTCAACATTTTTGTTAAGGAATCATCAAACCTGACTTTATATGACTTGAATAAAAAAGGAATGCAAGCAGAAACCATTCTTTAATACTTTTCAAAAAGGACAGGTAACTGCCTAAATCCATGACAAATTTGGTGTTTGAATGTTAAGGTACAAAGACATGACACCAAGTGGAAAAGAGGGGGGAGAAGGATATGAAAGAGGGATGTTATGAAATAACTAACCACATAGGCGCACTACAAAAAGAAGGCTAGAGGACTTAAAAAGTGGTTCGAAACTAAGAATTTTAGGCCATTATTATGTCAATATAATTTTGAGAGCAAATTGAGAAAATTTAATGTGTACTAAACTTCATCAATATTGAAGAAATACCCAATTGACGTAGGTTGTTCTTGGTCAAACCATTATAAACATCTTGTGTTCTTATTTTTATTTTTATTTTTATCTTTGATATTCTATAAATTTTTGTTGTTTTGATCCATTTAAGCCAAATTTTCTTTTCGAGAATTTGGTTTTTAGTCATTCTAGTGCCAAATTATTGACGGTAAAATTTCACCAACAACTAATAATCAAATTCTTGAAAAGAAAACTAGAATAAAACAGATCAACACAACAAAATATCAAAGCAGAAAAAAAGAAAACAGAACACAGGAGATTTATAGTAGTTTAGCCAAAAATAGCTCACATCTATTGGGGTTTTTCTTCACTATTAATGGAGTTTGGTACACACTGAATATCACCAATTCTCTCTTAGAACAATTTTGACATAACAATGGCCTAAAATTCTAGGTTTCGAACCTCTTTTAGTCCTCTAGCCTCTTATTTATAGTGTGCCTATCTAACCGTTTACTTTATGAGATCTACTAAATCATGTTTTTCTCGCTTCTCTCTTCCCCTTAGTGTGGTGTTCTCCATGCCTTAGTTTTTAGAAACTAAACATCATCATGGTAGAATTTTATCGTCAACAAACTCACAACAAAAAAAGAAGGTTCTAATAAAAAATCTCCATCCCTAGGTAGAAAGTTAGAAGGGTTCAATATTCATAGCATCCAAAACGTCAATGTAAAATTGGTAAAGAGGAAGATTTACTCTACACTGCATGAACGTAGGACTCTTAATGAACATCCCTTTGAGAGGGGAAGGCCTTCTTGACGGGAGTTATAGCTTGTGTGGAACAAAGATGCTAATAAAAGAATAACTTCTTATGGAGTTCTTTTAGTCCATTTTCAATTAAGTGGGATCGACAGTCTAAATAAGAGGAAGCATTTTTTTTGCGGCCTATGTCATGGGCCATCACATCATAAATAATAGCAGGGGCCTCTCGAGATACATCTATAAATGATGAAATATGATTAGAGGGATGAGTTTTTTGATGCATTATGCTGCTTAAATGTTAAGTCATGTCGGCATTCATATCCTCCTCTTTACCCCTGGCCCTTTTAAATTCTCCCATAAACTCATCTACAAAAGGTTTAGAGTTTTGGAAAATAGGATGCAACAAAATTTTAAAAATTTTTCATACCAGATTATTTTTCAAAAAACAAGTTTGGTACACTATATGCATAAATTATCTAGATCTTACTAACCTTATTTGTCGAAAAGCTCTCGTAATCCGTGAAAAGTATAACGTTCAAGAAGAGCCTCAACCAATTGGTCTTCTTTGCTATCTTCTATCCATGATCGGTGTGTGTGTGTGGACACACTCGTGTAGCTCTTCTTCTACGTGACTCTCCTTTCAACCAATTAAGAAATACCCAAAGCTATAGTTTGTGATTTGTGAACAACAGCTTTCCGGGGGGTTTTAGAGTCTCACTAGTAGAGTTTCACTTTTGATTTCTCAACTGATCTAAACAATAATGAGTCTCACTCCCCTCTTTACAGAGATTGGACCCAAGGGTTAGTCCTTATCAGATAAGGCCTCAAAAAATTCAAATTACAATCAAATCAGGATCAATATTAGATAAAATCTGTGTGAAAACATGTGATCTATTTATCGCTCAGTGGGTAGGCCAAACTGACATATCGGCTTGTTGAACTTACTTTATTGGCAGGCCAAACTGAAAGATCAGCCTACCAAACTCACGATAAATAATCTCTATGAATCTTTTCTTTTTCACCTAAGATTCTTAGGATAAAGCATCAGTTTTAATTCAAACAACCCAATAGAAAAGTTATCTGATTAAAACAGTCATATCTAGATAATCTCTAGGAAAATAAATGTTTTTGATAATTCAACAAGTTTTTCTTGAATTAATTTATTCAAAATTAATCCAACCGAAAAATAGACATGAATTATCCAATCCTAATAATTCAACAAGTTTATCTTGAATTAATTTTTTACAAAATTATTTCAACCAATAAACACACATGAATTATCTAATCCTACCAAATTTCAGCCAATCTGAAAATCTGACATAAGTCACCAATTATTGAAAAAGCACGCCATGTTGTTTAGGACTTTTTTCTGAGCTAGCAAAGGGAACCTGATGGAAGTATATAGTTCAAGCTCCCGATAATTATGAAGCCCAATATCCCAGATATACATTTCATAATTATTAACTCCAATGTTACTCCACTAAAAGCTCAGAGTTGTACTCTTGAACTATATAAAATTATAAAGCTTGTATAGCTAAGTCTCCATGGCATATTATAATGTATCGTATCCCCATAGGATTATCTATAATTTTCTTAAAGATAAGTTCTGTCTTACCTTCTTGATTATTTTTCTATTATGTTCCAATATCTTACCATCCAAAGATGGCATAGCATTCGGTTACACTTATGTATCCAAGTGGTTGAGTGCTCTAGTTTTCTAATTATAGGATAGCGCCTATAAGAGGATATCAACTACTCCTAAGAGGAGCTATGGTTTCCATATCTATGAATAACAGGTCTACACTATCGAGAGTTATGCCTCCAACATACTGACATGTGTACCAACATTAAATGTGGATGTCGTCACCCTTTGGTACATCAAAAGATATAAGTCAAGACAACAGGCCCACTATTCATCTCAGGATTAAGATACAATACATATGATTGTCTAAAGTGAATCGATTTACCGAGACATGATTATTATTCCAAATCAATTCTCTTTATGTCTTAATCTAATACATCGTCACCTATGATAATATGCCTCTATTCGCGGAGTCTACCTTCAATGGCCAAGACGAACCATTTCCCAATAGGGACATAGACAACATAAAAATCTTTACTTGAATAAAACGGTTAACTTTATTCCCTCGATTGTGGATCTTATGATTTAGATCGTCACCTTAAAAATCTTGTCTTCTGCATAATCTGTCCATCATATGTTCAATTCTTAAGGTTTAGACTAACAGTCTTAGACATTTATTTGCTTAGCTTACATTTAACAAATATGAATGTAAAGAGAACAAGATTTGGTATTTGAATAATAAATAAATCCTTTATTGATAAAAATGTCTCCAAAAACATATTACATTTTTACTCCTTAGGGCATTCACGTCTAACAATCTCCCACTTGCACTAAGTGAGTAAATATGACAAATCTCACATCCCTATAGCTTCTACATGCCTGTTGAAAACTCTCGCAGTTAGTGTCTTCGTGAATGAATTAGCTAAATTGTCCTTGGATGCTATTTTGCAAACAACGACATGCCCGCCCTCTACAAAGTTCTTTATCACATGATATTTTCGATTAATATGCTTGCTCCTCTTGTGAAACCTTGGTTTTTTAGCATTAGCTACCGCCACACTATTATCACAGTACACTGATGCCACCTTATCCTTACTAGGTACTACCTTAACATCCTTAAGGAACCTGCAGAGCCGCACTGCTTCTTTTGAAGCATCACTAGCTACCACATACTCGGCCTTCATCGTTGAATCTAAAGTATAATCTTGCTTCATACTTCTCCAACTGATGGCACCGCCGCTTAAAGTAAACACAAAACCTGAAGTCAATCTCCTCAAATCCAAATAGGATTGGAAAACCAAGTCAGTGTATCCTAGAGGAGTTAAATCCTCACCTAAATACACAAGCATATTCCCTCGAGTCCTTCTCAGGTACTTGAAAATATGCTTGATTGCAACCCAATGGTTCGGTCTCGGATCTGTCTAAAATCGACTTACAATCCTGATTGCATAACAAATATCTAGTTGTGTACAAAGCATGGCATACATGAGACTGCCTATTGCCGAAGCATAAAGCACCTTTTTCATGTATTCTTTTTCTTCCTTAGACTTTGGAAAGTCTTTCTTAGAAATAGTGATTCCAAACCTAGATGGTTGCCCACCTTTCTTGGATTCTTGTATTGCAAACCTCCTGAGAATTTTGTCTATGTAGCCTACCTGGGAAAAAGATATCATTTTGTTCTTCCTTTCCTAAAAGATCTAGATACTAAGAACAAAATTAGCCTCACCCAAGTCCTTCATGTCAAACTGCTTGATCAACCATAATTTGACTGATGACAACGCCCCAATGTCATTGCTAACTAGCAGAATATCATCTACATAGAGCAGTAGAAAAATCACCTTTCCATCCTTAATGTGTTTATACACATATGGTTTGTCCACATTTTGTGTGAACCCATAAGTCTTGATCACTTAATCAAATCTTATGTTCCAAGAACGGGATGCCTACTTAAGTCCATAAATTAACTTTAGCAGCTTACAAACCTTACCCTCCTGACCCTTAGCCTTGAACCCGTCTAGTTGCTCCATATATATGGACTCATCAAGATAGCCATTTAGAAAAGCCGTCTTGAAATCCATCTTCCAAATCTCGTAATTGAGAACGGTAGCTATGGATAAGAGAATGTAGAAGGACTTAAGTATGGCTACAGGCGAAAAGGTTTCCTCATAATCGATTCCTTTCTTTTTTGTGTATCCTTTAGCTACTAGTCTAGCCTTAAAGATTTTGACATTTCCATCCACTCCTCTCTTCCTTTTGCAGATCCACTTGCACCTTATAGGTTTTACCCCTTCAAGAAGATCCATAAGCTTCTAGACCCGATTAGTCTCCATACACTTCATCTCTATGTTCGTGACCTTTGTCCAGAGTTTTGAATCAACATCTTCTATAGCCTCTTTGTAAGTGCAAGGATCCCTGTCATGTTCATCTGGTTCAGCTAAAAAGGCCTCACCATTGAACATATACTTTTCAGGTTGACGCTCGATCCTCCCACTACACCGAAGCCCCTTAGGTTGTTGTTCAAGTTTGTTTGGTTTTTCTACACTGATTGGGGTGGTTTCTACTAGAACCCCCAGAGTGATCGAATCACTCCTCAACTCCTCAAGCACCACTTTGCTTCGAGGTTTAAAGTCATCCATGTAATTATTCTCAAGGAAAGTTACATTAGTTGAAACCATGACTTTATTTTCCTTTGGGTTATAAAAATAACCCCCTTTAGTCCCTTTTGGATATCTTACAAACATACAATCTTTCGAACATGCTTCCAACTTATTTGCATCCCTAAACAGGACATGAGTTAGACATCCCCATATCCGAATATGTTTTAAGGATGTCCTATTCTCCATCCATAACTCATAAGGAGTTTTAGGAACCCATTTTGAAGGCATATTGTTCAAAAGATAAGATATAGTTTGTAGTGCATATCTCCAAAAGGACAAAGGCATTGATGAATAACTCATCATGGATCTAACCATGTCCAACAAAGTCCTATTTCTTCTCTCTACTATGCCATTTTACTACAAAGTGCCTAGTGCAGTCAAATGGGATAAAATCTCATCCTCTAATAAGTGTCCCGAGAACTCATCAAAAATGTATTCACCACCTCAATCGAATCGAAATGCCTTTTTCACTTCAGCATGATGCTCCCTAAACTTGTCAAAAGTTTTGATTTTCTAGTGCATCAAGTACACATACTTATACCTTGAGTAATCATCAATAAAAGTGATGAAGTACTCATACCCTCCTCACGCCCAGATGTTCATCAGTCCTCAAACATCACTATGCACAAGTTTCAAAACCCTTTTGGTCCTACTGCCCTTAGACCCAAATGGTCTTTTGGTCATTTTATCCTTCAAACAAGATTCACATTGTGGTATAGATTCCACTTTCAAGTGACTTAAAGGTCCATCCCTTACCAACCTTTGAATCCTATTCCGGTTAATATGACCAAGTCACAAATGCTAAAGATAAGTCTTATTAGAGTGAGAAGTTTTAAATCTTTTAGAGTTATTATCATTTATCTTAGCATTAAGTAGTAAGTCCATCTTAGGTTTGATAAAATATAAATTCGTTTGTATCCATCCAGAACAGATAAAAAATTTATTTTTATGAATCACCACTTTATTATTCAAAGAAACCAAATAAGAGTCTTTAAATAAACAAGCTACAAAAATTAAATTCCTTTTAAATTTAGGAACATAAAAACAATCTCGCAAAATTATATTCCTATAATTATTAAAATACAGATGGATGTCTTCCACTGCTTCAGCTAAGACCAAGGATCCATTGGCCATCTAAAGCATGAAGTCTTCATGCAGCAGACTTCTCGTTTCTTTGAACCCCTACAGAGAAACATAAACATGATTAGTTGCTTCAGAATCTATGACTCAAATGTCACTGGATTCCTCAACTAAACAAGTTTCTAAATAAAGAAGATCTCACCTACCTCCTCAGGAAAGGAAGTCCTTGCAATTCTTCTTGATATGCCTGACCTTCCTGTAGAAGAGGCACTTGAGCTTCTTCGAGTTCTTCTTTTTCTTCTTCTTGTTCTTGCTATTTGTAGGGATAGAAGACTTCCCGTTCTAGGCCCGTTGCTTTTTTCCATCCCTGGGTTAGGATTGAAACCAAAAGCAGTAGCCAAGTTAGCCTCTCCACTAGCAGGAGACTCCCTGATCAGCAATTCGAACTCCTGTAATAGTTTCATCAAATCCGTCAAGGTCATATCCCGTCTATTGCTCAAATTAAATGTAGCTCTAAACATGATAAATTCTTATAAATTCAAGCATATGAGAGTTCAAGATCACATAATTTATTCATATAGCATGATCACAAACTTGTAAATTTATGTAAAAACCATGGCTTTGATACCAATTGTTGGAAAAATAGTACGTAGTGGAATTTTAAAAATTTTTCATACCAGAGTATTTTCTAAAAGACAAGTTTGACACACTAATGCATAAATTATCTAGATCTTACTAACCTCGTTTACCGAAAAGCTCCTACAATCCGTGAGAAGTATAACGTTCTAAAAGAGCTTCAACCAACTGGTCTTCTTTGCTATCCTCTATCCACAATCGATGTGTGTATGGGCACACTCATACAGCTTTTCCTCCAAGTGACTCTCCTTCCAACCAATTGAGAAATACCCAAAGCTATAGTTCGTGATTTGTGAACAACAGCTTTCTGGGGAGTTTCAAAGTCTCACTAGCGGAGTCACACACTTGTTTCACAACTGATTTAAACAACAATGAGTCTCACTCCCCTTTTTATAGAGGTTGGGCCCATGTGTCAATCCTTATCAGATAAGCGCTTAAAAAATTTAAATCAGAAATAAATCAAGATCAGTACTAGATAAAATCCTTGTGAAAACACGTGATCTATCTATTACTCAGTCTACAGGCCGAACTAGTAGATCGGCTTGCCAAACTTGTTTTATTGGCAGGCTGAAATGAAAGATCAGCCTATCGAACTCACAATAAATAATCCTTACGAATCTTTTATTTTTCACTCGAGATTCTTGGGATATAATCTCAATTTTAATTCAAGTAACCCAATAAAGAAGTTATCTAATTAAAACAGTCATATCTAGATAATCTCAGAGAAAATAAATATTTTTGATAATTCAACAAGTTTATCTTGAATTAATTTATTCAAAATTAATCCACCCAATAAACAGACATGAAATATTCGTTCATGATAATTCAACAAGTTTATCTTGAATTAATTTTTCACAAAATTAATTCAACTAATTAACATACATGAATTATCTGATCCTACCGAATTTCAGCTAATTTGAGAATCTGACATAAGTCACCAATTATTGAAAAAGCACGCTGTATCATTATAGGACTTTTTTTGAGCTAGAAAAGGGGACCTGATGGACCTATATTGTTTAAGCTCTCGATAATTATGAAACCCAATATCCCAGATATACATTTCATAATTATTAACTCTAATGCTACTCCACTTAAAGCTCAGAGCTGCACTCTAGAACCATAGAGAATTACAAAGCCCATATAGCTAAGTCTCCATGACATATCATAATATATCGTATCCCAATAGGATTATCCATAATCGACTTAAGGACAAGTTTTGTTTTACCTTCCTGATTATTTTTCTCTTACGCTCCATTATCTCACCATTAGAAAACTTACCAACCAAAGACGGTATATCATTCGATCACACCAATGTATCCAAATGGTTGAGCACTCTAATTTTTCAATTACAAAATAATGCATATAAGAAGATATCAACTACTCTTGAAGAGGAGCTATGGTTTCCATACCTATGAGTAACAGGTCTATGCTATCAAGAGTCATGCCTCCAACGTACTGGCATGTGTACTAATATTAAATGTGGATGCCATCATTTGGTACATCAAAAGACATAAGTCAAGACAGCTGGCTTACTATTCATCTCAGGATTAATTTATGATACATATGATTGTCTAAAGTAAATCGATTTGCTAAGACAGAATCATTAATCTAAATCAATTTACTCTATGTCTTGATCCAACACATCATCACCTATGATAATGTGCCAATGTTTCTATTCGTAGAGTCCACCTTTGATGGCCAAGACAAACCATCTCCCAATAGGGATATACATAACATAACAATCTTTACATGAATAAAGCGCCCAACATTATTCCCTTCATTGCGGATCTTATGATTTAAACTGTCATCTTAAAAATCAAAATTGTGTTTTTTCACATAATCTATCCATCATATGTCAAATTTTGAAGGTTTAGACTGACAGTCTTAGACTTTTATTTACTTAACATACATTCAACAAATATGAACGGAAAGAGGACAAGATTTGGTTTTTGAATAATAAATAAATACTTTATTGATAAAAATGTCTCTGAAAATATATTACAGTTTTATTCCTTAGGGCATACACGTCTAACAAAGAGGTGGGTTAGCCATCCCAAAAAAAGGTGTGCCAATATTAGGACCATAAACAAGCAAAGAGAAAGGACATAGATCCAAAATGCTTGGGGATGGAATCCATGCTTTAAAAAGAAATGGTTTGGCCTAGAACTGAGTGGGATAGCTAGCTATACTCCATATTGTGAATTACCAAATCCTAACCCTAGAATGAGGGATGGCAAGCAAACCTAGAATCTCCCCCTCCCTTACACCGGGAATGCCACCATGGGACAAACAGTACCAAAAAGGTGAGAAAGCTAGCTATAGGTGAGCCATCAGGAATTACTAAATCTATACCCTAGAATGAGGGATAGTGAGCAAAACTAGAATCTTTCCTCCCTCACGCTGAAAGCCTTAAAATAGAAATGAAAATAGCAATGCTAACTCTCACAAGCATTTCTTTAAACACTTAACAATTTAAGAATTAATCCCACCATCTCGTAGCACTCACCACAAACAAGAAAGGCACAAAAACAACAAGTCAAGAAGATCTAAAATGTTTACCTACCATGAACACGAATAATATTTGAAGAACTTGAAGAAAAATAGATTGATCCTTACATCAAGCTTTTACCCAAAATCAGAGTCAAGGCTTCAAAAAAAAGTTGGGGAGGGGGGGAGGAGGAGGGGATTAAGTTCCTTTTGAAAGGAAATATTATCAAAGAAATCAAGTTTGGTGAAAAATAGAAACTTAGAGACAAAAATAAGGTAGAGTGGAAAAATTCTTGCCATAGTAAAGAGCCCTTAAGTTGAAGAAGAAAATGGGGAACAACAAGCCTTACGGAGTTTGAAAAAATATTAGAAGGGAACCAACTAGGGTTCCCATCCTTAAGTGATGGACCTAATGGGCTTTGTAGGCCCATTAAATAAAAGCACAAAACACAAAATACAACTTGAATGTTTGTCGAAATGAAAAAATGAGGGAAAACTTCCTTAGCCTTCACTTGACATCCTATTCAAAAAATTGAAATTAATTGAATTAGTGAAATGAAATTTGTAAAAAAACTCTTGGCATAAATCTTTGAAACAAAAGCTAAGGGGCAATGGTTATACCACAATGTTTTATAGTCAATGTCAAATTTTCCTATCATCAATTTGAATCGATTAAGCTTTAATTTTCTAGGTGAAGCTTGGCATCTTAGTGGTGGCAAACCCCCGGTAAAGAGATAGCTCAATATTTTGTTTTAAAGGACGACTAAGCCCTAGCTAATAGGTGATATAAGGGATAGTTTAATATTTTTGTTGAGGAATGATTGTACCTCTCTCTTTTTTTATTGCTTACTTTAGTATTTTATGAACCTTTTGTGTTTTGATCTGTTTGAGCCAAGTTTTCTTTCTGGAAATTTGGTTTTAGTTGTTGGTGGAACCATTAACATCTACATTTGTAGCTTCTTGCCCACCCATTCCTTAATAACTTGGAAAGCCTTTCTTTCATTCCCCCCGATAAAAGCAAGAAGATCAAGATACATATATATGTTCTATCCACTACTAAAGACAAGCTCCTCTCTTATCTCATTAGTCTAAGTGTGAGAGATATTGGGAGAAAAGCACGCCATGGACTAATCAAGTTGATCAAGCCTTAATCATCCATACTTGTCATAAAAAATTACACTTTTGTAGGCAAAGAACAAGTGGCAAGCAAACTCTTTTAGCAAACCAAGACTTTCTTGTTGATAGCATACATAGATAGGGGAAAGGGGATACCCTTGTGTAAGCCACTTGTTGTTCTCATCATCTATCCTTTTGAACTTATTTCTAGCCCTTCAGCGGGACACTTGCTCATGGAAATATTTACAAATTTTAACTTCGCCTTGAGCCAATCTGCCCTTACCCTTTGGCTGTAATAGTTTTCTTCAAGTTCAAAGAGCCTATCAAGGTCGATCTCTTTATTTTTTATTCTGGCCAAATTATCCTTAGACCGAGTTTCTTTGTAAAGAGAGTTCATTTCCTTTTGAACTTTTGCAAATCTCTTTGGAATAAGGGAGTTCAAGGGAGTCAAGAACCCAAGCTTTTTCGACCATATTTTGGCACCCTTGTTTGTCATCCACAAAGGGTTGAAAGCCTAGTGGTGAGTACCAAAAGGCAACCCCACACCTGGCATAGCCAAAGCGAAGAGTTCCACCAATAATGAGTGATGCTTCAACCCCCAAAAATCTAAGTGCAAGATTGTAGCCATGGGGAAAAGTGTCCTTAACCTAAGGTTAGCAAAACTTCTACCCAACCTAGCTTGCATATTGTTACCCTCTTTGTGCCAATTATCCCATGTAAAAGCCTCCCTATAGAAGCCCAATTCCCACAAAGTGTTAGTATGTATAGAGCCTAGTTATTACCCTGACGCAGATTGCCCCTACATAGAGTTTGTACGCAAAAATTTTATGCTAAGTTTATTTTACATAAGGGTATTTTGGGTTTTTTACACATGTATTTTGGTTGCCCTAATTTTGCTTATGCTGGGCGGACGTTCTTAGGAGAGCGATTAAAAGAGAGATAGCAAGATAGAAAAATTCGCAAGGGGCATGATCTTGTAATTCTCTTTGTAATCTCTGGTTTTATCATAGTGGAAATCTACGACGATAGCAAGTGGACGTAACTCTCACATTGAGAGTGAACCGCTATAAATACTGTGAGTTCTTTGTATTTTATTTTTGCCAATTATTATCGCTTTCGATAATTAGGTTTAGGGCTTTAATCCTAACACAAAGCACTATCTTGCATTACTTCATGAAAATCCCTCATATTACTTTCACTTCTAGCATTGCCAAATAGAACCTTATCAAAGTCCACGCCACACAACCAAGGGAAAGAAAAATTGTTACAAATACGCCTTAAGAGATCCCATGTAAAATGTCATTCGGACCTCCCCAGATTACTATAAAAGCCGGTAAATCTCCCCAAGGGACCCTTGTCCACTGACACTAGCATATTAATATGAAAAATTTTAAAGTGTTTACTATCAATCACTACCTTGTCCTTCCTCAAAACAATAAAACCACACCTTTGCCATGGCAATCAACAACAACATTTGTTTCAAAACCTAAGCCAAATTTCAAATTGATCGCCTTCCTCGCCCAAAGTTGAGTTTCAAAAAGGAACACAACATTAGGTTTCTATTATAAAGGAGCCACCATAAATGCTTGAATGCTCAAGGATTCCCTAAGCCTCGAGTGTTTTAGATTATGAGATTCATTGCTGTCGACAGATTGTACCGTAAGACTTGTTGTTGGTATATCTTCAAAAGAATCCATAGAAATTTTCTAGGTCTTACCTCTATAACTATCCAAAACATTGTCATTTCCTTTCTTCTTGGTTGCATAATCATCAATTTCCCAAATAGTGCAAGTCGAATCAGCCCATTTAACATCTTTTCATGTTATTCTTTTCTAGCCATAAAGGTTATTTTTCCTAGGAGAATTTTACTTGACCCTAGTTGGCTTCACCAATATCTCCTTCACATCGAAGAGAGTTTTGGTAATAGGACTAGCTGAGAAAATGAAAGAATTTGACTTGGGAGAATTCTCCTCATTAGGCTTTTCCAAATGGTGGGGAGAGTCATTTTGATTAGTCATAGTAGCTTGGGCAGGGGTAGGGCCTGACTCAAGGGGAACGCCACCTAATAGGGCATGTTCATTAATAGAAGCAAGTCTCAATACTTCAAGGTCTTTGGTCTAGCTTATTTTGGCATCAGTCGTATCCTTCATCACGTGCGTATTAAGGTTGCAACATGACACCCCCACTTTGTCGTTCAACCTTTTTGTGCCATTAAAGTTTGACGCTTTAGTACCATATCTCTGGTAAGGAGGAATTAGCTGCCAAATTTCCTAACACACCTAACACGTGTCACCACACCATCAAATTGTTAGGATTGGTGCCTTAAAGAACAAATACTTTATTTGTAACTAATAACATTTTAGATTAAATAAATAAATAATAATGCTAATATTTCATGTTTTAATAGTGGTTCTCACATTGCTTTCATTATTATGTTTAAGCATTTAGTAAACATGTGTTCCATGACTATTATAACTAAATCTTAGGATCAATTGTATATGGAGTTTATGTCCGATATAGATTCGAAACCAAGATTTATAGTAAATTATATATACCGTAGTCTATGTACTTAATTGGGCACTTTATACATGGCAAGATTGTAATGGGGATCTACATCCAATCGAGGAGACAATTTGTTAGGGTTGTCAAAGCGGATCAGCTCTATGGTAGATACATTGGTGTGGTAGACCTAATGGTGGTCGTATATTGGACTAGACCTAAAGTGTAATTGATTTAATAATTATTTCTTTATCTTAAATCAATTCACTTTGACAATTATCTATGTGTGATCATAATCCTGAAGTAGATTTATGCCTCCAAGTTTCTAGCTTGTATCTTTTTTATATGCCCAAGGTAGGAATTTTGATGACCGAAGGCTCCATCGTCGGTATATTGAATATGCAACCTATATTCGATGATAGCATAATCTATAAACACAGAATCCATAGCTCTTTATCAAAGAGTTATTACTATCCTTACAAAGACATTATTTCAGAATTTGTAAAAGAAAAAGACCTTGGTCATTTGCATAGTTAAGGTAGCTAGATGATTTTCTATTTGTATTTGTTATAAATGGAATTTTCCAAAATAAGTAAAATAATGGAACTTTGAGATAAGATAATAGGAAAGTAAAATGGAACTAAGTTATTCATATGATTATGGATAACCTATGGGGATACACATGAATCAGAGGTCATGGATATGACTAATAAATAGTTTGTAATACAATATATTATCAAGATTATAGCGTTGGTTCTTTAGTGGAGTGACACTAATGTTAATAATTAAATAAATAATTAATCATGGATTAATTTATTAGTTATTGTTGGAGCTTGATAGTATATTTCCATTAGGTCCTAATACTAGCTCACAAATTCTTTGATTAGTTATATAGAATGTAGTTGACCATAGGTAATATAAGAGGTTACATAGATGGGTTACTGGACTTATCAGTGTGTAGGCCTAACAGTCCAACTGGACTGTATATGGCACCTGGCCTAGTCCAAAAGGACTATAAGCACCTATTAGATGGGTGGATTTAGAAATTAGTTAATTAATTAATTGATTTCAAGATAATATTTATTCAAATTTAATTATTAGGATTTTGTGATGATTAATTATTTGAATCCTACTTACATTTAAATTTGAATAAAGGAAATTATTCATAATTATTTAAATTAGATAATTATCAAGGATAATCGAATTCTAACTTAAACAGAATTATTTGAATAGGAATTATCCTAGATGATGTAGATAATCACACACTATGATTAGTTAGGATTCAAATCCTTCCCCTATCTGTGGTTGGCATGCACAGTTATGATAGGCACACTATGATTGGCGTGCGAATCTAAGGAAGGAGAGAGAAAAATCTTTTCCTAATCCCGATTGACTTTTACCTTCTCCTGTAAATTCTATAATAGATTCCATTCCTCCTCATTTATTTTAAGTCAGAAATAAAGTGCTTTTGTGCTTCTTTTAGTGTGAAAAAAATTAAAGGAGAGTCTGTGGTGAGTTTTCTATTGAGTTGTGCCCATATACACAACAACTAAAAGGAAGAGATGTAGCATTAAAGATCTAAAAGTTGAGATTTTTAGTCAGACATGCTGCTTCCGATTCATCAACAGGTATGTTTAATTAGAATTCTATTTATTGTTTGTAGCAACATGACTGTGATTCTATGTGATTAGAAAATTTTTTTAAGTTTCGTTGTGTTATTGAATCAATATTTCCAATAATTAGTATTAAAGTAGACTCATGATTATGTTATAAACATAAATTAGATGATTTGATCAAAGCAGACTCATGATTATGCATTGAATTTATATTTTAGAGAGTTGGTACTCTAAGGTTTCTATATGTCAAAATTAATATGTGTAGGATTTTAATATTATTTTTGTCATCATACAATTTATAGTGAATGGTAATTATTATTTATTAATTTTAATTTTTGCTAGTTATGGTTCATTAGAAAATAGAAAAATTGTATTTAGGATTTGTTCTTGGTGTTTTAATTATAATAGGGTGTAGTCTATCATCTCCACTTAGAATTTATTTGCTTTCTTAGAATTATGTAAACTAGAAATGACATAGGGTTTTCTATGTAATTAATTATATGAAGACAAGACATGAAGGTGGAACATTCCATTGGAGCACTTTACAATTTTATTTTCTAAAATTTCTATAGATTTTCTGGATTTAATATATGTGTATATGTATACAGTCAATCGGATCACATACTGTTTAGTATTAGGTTTTTTTGAAACCTAATAGGACTACACAGAAATATTTCCATTGCCTGGAACATTATGCTCTGGGGAAAATAAGAAACAACATCCGTAAAGGATGCTATCTGCAACATATGAGGGCCAACTATCTGCTAGCCCATGTGTATAGTTTAGAAACTATGGGTCAGCAGCTGTTGGCCTGCATGTGTGAGAAATAAACCTGGGCTGGTTTTTAGGACTAGGTGGTATGTTAGCTCGCGCCTACAATGACACGGGTGAGATTGATATAGGTCTGCAAGACTTTGTATATAAGTACAAAATATTATTTATATATATAAATGATATATCATATATATTATCTTATAGGGTGTTTGGAAGAATGGTGAGAACCGTTGGTTAGAACTATTTTCACTATAGCATGTGAGAACTTTACACTGTAGTGATTTTTTTATTATTACTATAACATGTGAGAGCTTTACACTGTTTATAACCTAAAAAAGTGGTAGGAACTACGGTTCCTATAACCCTTCCAAATACCCGGTTATATATATAGTAAATAATATAATATATATTGTCTGATAATATATACGATATATCATTATATATATATATATCATATAATACAATAATATATTTTAATATGCTATGTTATATTATATTATTAATAATAACATTGAATAATAATTTTAAATTAAGGGAAATGATTATGTTATTATTAGTCAAAAAAAATTTATTAATTTTTCTAATTAGAGAAAAATTATGGGTAAAATTATTTGGGATTCCAAAAATCAATTTTACCTAGTGATAGTCAAATTGGAATGCAGAAAAAAATTAATAAGATTTTGAGAATTTTATTGGAAAGGTTTGTTCAAAAAATTAGAGCTTATGAAGACAGATACAAGGACAAATGCAAGAATGAAAGCCGATATATGTTTCGGTTTAGTTTTGTATTCTTTTTATTTTCTTTCTCTAGGGTGGAACCATAATATTACTACCATGTTTACATATTGCTTTTGCTGTGCCATTTTGCTACACTTTTATGCATTATGATGTGATTTGCCATATAATTGATAATATGTCGTGTAGAATATGGAGCGCCACTCATAAAATCATTCATGCATGTTTTGTGTATATCTTGTTGTTTTAAAATATTAAGTGGGAGAGGGTTCTTGGTTAGGACTTACGGTCTCTATTGTTGGTCTATATGTGAAACCAGGTGACGCCGATCCCCCAAAGAAGGTTGTTCACCACCGGTGGTATACTAGATCAAACTTCCTAAGGAAAATGTCTATGGGCATTATTCATGTTTGTACACCTTAAGGTGGTTATTTATGGGGTTATGGATCAAAAATAATAAATAACAGTTATACGCTTAAGATGAATTTAATTATTAACCTCTCCAAAGAGCTATGTTAATTAAATTTGTGTCCAAATAAAGCAGTAGTTAGTAGGTATATACTAATTAGATGGGACCTATGTTCCAAGCTAGTTTGTGTTTAACTACCCTAAGGTAGTTGACATGAATGGGGCTAGAAATTATCGCAGTAATGAATATACATTTTTAAGATTTTATGCATTAACATATTTGTGTTATTGTATGTTTATATTGCCAAATTGTATGTTTTCTTATTATTAATACATGAAATATATATATTTATTTCAATCAAAATGTTGCTAAGTCGTTCGAACATGATACTCAATAAACAAAACCTCACCAAGGAGAATTTTAACGAATGGAAATGGAACCTAC